>CM051693.1:25821336-25893836 GCA_028022725.1 Lycodopsis pacificus
ACTCTGTAAAAATTCTCTGCAAGTTAGTACATATGTCCACAGTGTACTACGTGTAGGTGTTGTAACGGCAGTATCCGAAATGAGACACAGCGTTGGTTGGACAACACTTCAAATGAGAGCTGGTTTGTTTAAAGCATACCTCGACCTTTAATGTGTACGACTCGTATTGTTCTTTGTTTTCGACTTTTCCTCTGTTGCTTTTTTACCTCTCAGGGAAATCCTTTGGGACGACTAACGATATAAATGATCTTATCTCGTCAATAAAGACTTCACTTCTGCGTTGTTTAATTTCGCCGCGTGTGTCTCAGACAGTTGTGTCTGTCAGGTGGTTAACTGGGTTTGTCTGGGACACTGAAGACATTCTCCAGCCTCTCCTCCACTCCATTAGGCTGTAAGTGGAGGCGGAAGTGTATCAGATGTGTGTGTGTGTGTTGTGTCGAAACATGTGTGTGTTTCTGGTGCGTGGGGTGTCACTTCGGCTGTATTGGGGTCAGGTTGGGAAATATAGAAGCTTCCAGGCACTCAGCACGTAATTGAAAATCTATTTCGCTGAAAGTGAGGAGAGGGAACGAAAGAGTGGAGAACAAATGAAAGAGGGAAAGACAGACGGAGGAGGAGGAGGAGGGGGGGGCGCAGGTGACCAAAAGATAATGGTGAAGGGGGGGGGGAAACGGAATGAAGGAGATATTATTTCAAAAAGTGGAGTGTGAGGCGGTGGAGGTGAGGGAAGGACAAAACTGGCTGGTGGAGGGTGGAGACGCTTCACTGCCGTCCTAAGTGGATAAAAAGCAAAAGAGACGGCGGAGAACAGTTCATTTTTCTCTCCTAGTAAAGACTTCCTCCCTGTATTATCAAGTCCTATACTGATCTGTCACAGTGGGTTTCTTTTACTGTGATCTCTCCATGAAGCTGACACCATGGCTATCTGAAGTAAATGAATGTATCACGTATAGTCATATAGTGGTACAATATATTTAAATATAGCGAAATAACAGTGTTTTTGGTATACGTATTTGTGGGATTAAACATAGCTTTGTCAAAGGTTTCACTCCCGTGTTTCTCTTCCCTCAGTAGGCAAAGAAAAATGAAATATACATGATGAACAAAGACGGTATATAAAAAGTGACGGTAGCCGCCGTGACGTCACCTATTGGTTTGCGGACTGCCGGTCTTGAGTTTTGGCATTTTGGCTGCCGCCAGCTATGATTTTTGGAGCAAGAAGTGACCATTTAATTGGATGAGGGAGTGGAGCTGTGGAGGAGCGAGGCCCAGCGGGGTCAGGTACCGTTAGCATATCGAGCGATACATAACCAGCTCACACTAGCGTTAGCTAGCTTGGTTAGCATCTGTAATTCACGTTAACTGTGATGATAATTTTGGCAAGCAAAAAACAGGCTAAAACAAAATGTACCACCCCAAAAAAATGAAAAGCCGACTCCTCATTGTCTTTTAGTACAACCCAACGCGACATGGTAGAGACCTGTCAATCACAAGGTAGCCTAAACTCTAAATAGGACCCTGTTCCTGACCTGCTCACCAGCCAGTCTTGGATTTGTTTGAGCGTTCAAGCTGCCTTGAAGAACCCGAGGTACAATGAAGTACAACGTGCTGCTGCGCTGGTCATTTTTCAGTTGTACGCTAAAAACGATAATATTTCAACTTCGTTAAAGGAATAGTTCACCCAGAAAATGACCATGTGTGAGATTAAAGCGTATATATATGTTTGTAGGAAGTATTGAGCATACGACTGGATAAATGAGATACTGCACATGTTTTCAGAGAGTTTGTAAAGAGAATGTTTAGATGCAGTTTTGCTGCTGTTAAACGCAGCTCCCACTTACTTCAATTCATCAAGAATATTTCCGGTTTTGGATTCTTTGTTCTTACCGAGGAGGCGCGCGAGAAAAAGTATTTTTGAAGAGTAATTGATACACAAATGGTCATTTTGTGGGTGAACTATCTTTCTAAAATCCCAAAGGTTTCTCCTTTTAAAATTGCCTGTAGCGAAGGCCAATATGTCCAGAAAACGGATATCAAACCCCAGGAGCATTTATTCATTCAGAGGAGGAAGAAAAGCTAAATATTGCATGTAGCAGCTAGTAGAGATGCACAAACGCTATGACTCTCTACGGCGGTCTTAATATCTCGACTCTCATCAACTCTAACTCTGACATTGTCCGCTGCAGCTCCAAACTCCTGCTTCTGTCTCAGAGCTTTTGGAATTGCTGATTTAAGACTTCATGTTTGTTTGCGTGTTCATTGTCGGTTCTTACAGCAAAATCCTTGCCGCTGTTCGGCTCCTTTTCCACCAAATCTAACCGTACAAGCATTTCCTAATAATGGTCCGCTCCTTTACAACTGGACTGTTAAAGCACTGAAATTGCAAGATGGTGTAAAAGACACAGGCGAGCACTTAACATGCATATTACACCTCACTGTATTGACTTTGCACTCAGGTCTACGTGCTTTACGGCTTTAATGACTGCTGAGCATCTCAAGGGCGCGTTTGTTTCGTCATGTGAGAGCTCTGTCCTGTTGTTACCAACGACGCTTTTTGGTGCAAATGACTTTAAGGGAAAAGCTTGTGCTTTTATTTTTATGACCACCAGCAGCTGTGAAATTCTCACTATACTCTCACACCGACCAGACTTAAGGTCTTGAATGAAGGTAAGCTGCGTTTGTTGTAAACAGCTTCAGAATAAGAGGACCAAAAGACAGTAATGTTTTGAATAAATATGATCTTCGTCATGAGTAAGATTGTTTTTTTTCTGGGTCTAAAAACGTAGGTTTTTAACTTTCAACATAAACATATTTTAACAATATTTCTATACTTGACGCGCTTTGTCATGAACTTCTGCTCATCTCGACCCTAATCCTTTTGCGTCATGTAAACATCCAGTAACTCTCTCCATTCTTTCCTAAAATGTCCTGACTCTCAAGGTCTAGAACTCAAGTACGTCTGCAAGAAGATCAGAGTACAATAGCGCGAAGCTTTGGTGAATTATTTATTATAAGACCAGAGTTTCATTCCAATGAACTGAAATTGCAGTTTATAATTCGTGGAGCTGCAACAACAAATATCAAGCCAACCACAGAAACACTGACATTACACTGCAACACTTTACCTCATTAAACCCACAAATATTGAATGTGTGAAAGTGAAAGGGCAGGAACTGGAGAGGCAACAGGGGGGAGGGGGGGGGAGGTCAGATTGTATTGTTCACTGCTGTGGAGAGCTGACAATGAGAAGAGAGTGTATTGGAGCAAAACAAGTTATCCTGCATCTATGTATTTTGTGTCTGTTGCCTGCTCAGGTGAGGACAGCCAGGAGATTTGGGGCTGAGGATATCTTACATTTCTGGGATAAAGAAGAACACAAAGCTTCAGGCAGGAGAGTGAATACTAGCAGGAGGTGACAGGAAGCATTTAAAAACAAAAAAATGATCTACAATATACCTTTTGAAGGATACACCCAGGATGTCAGACTGAAAACGGGTCAAACATATAAAGATAGACGCTAAAGCTACAGATCACAGTGTGAAGGTGAAACAGCACATCACCTGATGACCGAGACAGAAGAAGACAATGAAATTGAGGAACATCTCCGGGTCGTTATTCACCGTCACAATCAGTTAATTTTGAAAACGCTCTGCTGTACAGAATTAAAAATAGCACCAGAACACAATTTAGCTCTTCTGACCACATGTCCACGTACCTGTGTGTGAGATGGATGAATGGTGTGTGTGTGTGTCTCTGTCTGTGTGTGTGTGTGTGTGTCTCTGTCTGTGTGTGTGTGTGTGTGTGTGTGTGTGTGTGTCTCTGTCTGTGTGTGTGTGTGTGCCCAAGGCCTCTTCATCTCATCAGTAGGAATCTATTCTGCTCAGACTCCTCCAATAAGGTGGGTAATGATACTCCACTCTAATATTGGGACCATCCAAATTGAACACATTTAAACTTTAATGCAAGTCAAGTCCTGGGGAGAATGTAATCTGCCCCACTTAGACAGAGAGAGAGAGAGTGTGTGTGTGTGTGTGTGTGTGTGTGTGTGTGTGTGTGTGTGTGTGTGTGTGTGTGTGTGTGTGTGTGTGTGTGTGTGTGGACCCACGTGCGTCTGTTTCTGTGCAATGTAAAGCACTTTTTCTCCGATGCGCCGCTATTGAATTTAAACATGTTGCATCGGTTTGAAGGTGAGACGAGAACGTGCACGTGTGAAGTGCTGCTCAGAGGCCGTGCGAGCAGTTGAATCAACAGTGTTTCTATGTTTAGAGACTCCAGCTGAGAGGAGCTCCACGATGACAAAAACACATTGCACACCTTTCAACCCCTCCCACAATTCACACTCCTTCTTGCTTCCTGTGAATGTACAGAAGTTTGGAAGCTTGTTTTTTTTTTTATATTTACGTTTTTACCAGCGATTTCATCTCAGCCTAATCAATAACTCACTGCAGTAGACCCAGCAGTTTTGTTTTTTACTCTCACTACATAAATCATATTTATTTTTATGTTAAACGAATCCACCACACGTACATTCGTAGTTTTTTTTAGCAATGCTTTGTTTTTAGTGCCAACTAGCAAATATTAGCATGCTAACACGCTACATTAGGTGGTGAACATGGCAAACATCCTAAACAAAAACATTAAACATTATATAAAGTTATTGTTTAATTATTACAAAATAACTTTTTTATTGAAAAATTATCTTTTATTATGGTAAAAAAAATAAATGAGGAGCAGCTTTTACAAATATTTTAGTTTATGGTGAGCAGAGTCAATAATTGAATTGAAAGGGTGTGTGTTCGTAAGTCATAATTCTTGCGTGTTTGTGTGTAGAGGGAGCGTGTTGTGATTGATTATTTAGACATGTTGATGCTCTGTGTGCTTCTGCAGCTCAAACGTCCGTCCACAAATACAAACTGGTGTGGTGTTTTACCAATAATCCATGAAGAATCCTCTTCCTCCTCCGTTTCCTCTTCCTCCCAGGATGTCGGGGTCACATCAAAGGAGAAGCGGCGCCCTTTGGCCCCCGTGACCCCAGTTCAGCAGCTTTACGAGCGAGCAGGCCGAGAATCCATTAGCTACAGCAACATCATCGCCAACAACAACGGGGCGGAAGATTAAAAATCGAGGAGATGTTTAACTGTAAAAGCAACAATGTTAGCGTAGGATGTAAGAGTATTGATTACATTAAATTCAGATTATTATTATTGCTTCAATAGAAGTAAACTAAATGATTAAACCAAATGTGACGACACCACTAAGTGATTTGTTCTGAATACATACAGTAGCTCTTCATTTTCAACATTTCAACGACACAATTATTCGGTACCTGAAACCCCTGATGGGATTAGATTCCTTGTTTTAATGAAAAATGACAGGGCAAACTGGATGGAGCTCAAAGCGCCGAGTGCCGCGTGTGCGAGTGCATTTCTGCTTGTAAATGGGGCTAACCTGCATTTAAAGCAGCCCTCGGCATTGCTCCCTGTTTTTGTCTTCCTCACAATGAGTAACTTATCTAAACCATCGCCTCTTCAACGCTCAACTTCAACAGCCTATTTGTCCATTTTGGGTTGCGCGCAGCCCGTCGTTAGTATTCCAGTACACACCTCAACAAAGCCATTATCATGAAAACACACACATTCACATGCAGATGGGTGGCTCTTTGCCTCTTAGCTCTGCGGCTAATGGTGCTAGCCACTTAATTAAGGTCACTTATGGACAAACTCTGTTAGCACGGGCACTAATAAGTACTGCCCAGACAATGGGATTGTGTGCGCGCGTGTGTGAGTGTGTGTATGGTAATGATATTGCTGTGAAGCCTGACCTGCAGTCTCCATTACCTCCATCTTATTGAGTGGTTTGTTTTGCAGAGTGGCTCTTAGAGGTGGGTATCATTGAAATTTCCCTGGATGGACAACTGGACACTTTAGAAAATGCATCACAATACATTTTGGGCTGACGTGTGTGTGTGTGTGTGTGTGTGTGGCCCAGTTCACAGGCACCCAGAGGAAGAACAAAAGAGATAAAGTGTCTGCAGTTTTCTCACCAGAACCCATGTGGAAACTGAATATCCGGCACGTCGCTGATTTATAGCCCCCTGCTTTTCCTCCTCTTCTCCCTCAGTCCTTTTGCTCCCGTCCTCCCTTCCGGAGCCTCTTCTCAAGTTGCCTCATCTAAAAACAATTAGTTCCCCCAAGAAGACTGACCAACCAGTCAGGTTAGGGAGAGTGTTGTGTGTGTGTGTGTGTGTGTGTGTGTGTGTGTGTGTGTGTGTGTGTGTGTGTGTGTGTGTGTGTGTGTGTGTGTGTGTGTGTGTGTGTGTGTGTCGTCCCGCTGGGGAAGCGTAACGTTGCCCTCTAACGGCTCCAAACAGGATGCTTCCGAAGGCCTGGTGACCTTTCACCTTCAGCTGTGAGGATGAGAGAGACCCTGCTGTCCTGACATGGCAGCTTAGTGAAGGCCATAAGAAAGCACTTCTGGGTCCAGTTCGTACAGTATGTGTTTACATTTCAACTCCAGCAACTGCCCGAGTGTACTGTAAGTAAATGTCAATATGTACATTTTTCCTACACAACCTATTTGTATCGTGTCATTCTGAACATATCTTTTTCCAAACATGATGTGTTGTGTTGAATCTTATCTCTCATCCTATTGTATCTTTTCCTAAGGTCGCATAAAGTAACGTAACATGCCTCGTTGTAAGCTAACGTATCTTTTCGTAGCATAGCGTAAAATGTTGTCATGTCTGAAATCAGTAAATCTCACCGTCCCATGTTAGATTTATTGTTAATGTGACATATTGTTAATGTGACATACCATAGAGTATTATTATGTGCCGTGTCTTCTGCTGTTGTATCTTTTCAGACCTGCCCTAATGAAACTACACGTAGCGCATTGTGTCATGTTGTATCTTATCAAATCCTAGCACATCTATTTTATTCTTAATGCAATGTAACATCATTTTGAATTAAGCAATAAGAAATAAGTAAGGGATAATGCCCTACGAGATGTCCAGCATCAGCAATTAATGGACGACAGGGAAGTCTATTAATTGCTGATATTGGACACCTAAAAAACTCATTATCCTGCTTGTACCATGGTCACTTGCCAAAGGGAAAAAGAATATCAAGACTATTAATTCATATTTAATGCGTTTTCAAACTAAAATCTACAGCTTTTCACAAGCATTAACTCTGTTTCCGTGATAACGCAATGAAAACGTTGTTCACTGCTCCAGTAGGACGAACCTTCGATACGACTTGGCCATCAGAAAGCTAATGCTATGCTAGCAAGATTCAGTCAAGTCAATAACATGCGTACGGTTGAAAAACAGTATAACCTGTAAGTATTTTAAACAAAAAGACTAACTAGCTATACAGCCGCGTCATTGTACCAAAATCATGTAAAGATTTTCACAAACAAACGCCAGCATTATGAGACTAATAGCGAATGGCAGAAAAGGAGATAAAGTGTCTACAGTTGGGGCATTCGTATGTTTGACAAACAGCAAAGATATTATATGAATACAAGACGCTTGTTTTACTTTATGAAGTGACATTGAGAAGCCGATTAAACTCTGACTTTTCCTGATTTAGAAAATCATTTTTTGTCATGAATCTTCACTCACATACGATATCATATTGTCCATTGTCGTATCATGTCCTATTGAATTATACCATGTCCTATCATATTGTATGTTGTCATATTGTATGTCATCATTCCTGACATATTTTGTCATATAAAAAATGGCATCATACTGATATAATTTAATATAATATATTAATCATTATATCACACTGTTACATATTGTTTTAGATTTTACTTTTTACCCATATTATATCATATCATTGTTTTTTCAGGAAACCCGTGTTTCATTCATTCATTCCGTCATTCATTCATGTTAAGCACCCAGTCGCTTGGAGACATTGACTTATTGCTCCCCAAGTGAAAACAATTGATTATGTCCTCACAGGGACACTAAAGACCAGCTGTTTCTTTCTTTCTTCATAAAAAAGTCTTTCACCCACACAACTGCTGTCTTTTTCTCCTCTTTTTCTTGTCTTCCCCTCCTTTCTTCTACTACGTACAGTTAATAAACATCCCCCATCATGTTTACCACCACACGTCTTTCCTCAACTCTCATGGAAGCAGATCTCACCAACAAGGATTAGATAATAACCGTGAAATTCCATGATTCTTGTTATAATAATGTTATAACTTACCTTCGCCTAATGTTCATTTTTTGTTGAGTAGAACTTGAACGCATCATGTTGAAACTCAACGCAACCTTGGTCAACGTTAGCTGTCCAGCAGCTGCTACCAGCTAACACTAACTAGCTCTCCTCCTGCTAATTTTAATACAGATTATATATATTATATATATATAATAACAATATATATATATATATATATATATTGTTCACAATGTGGCGCCATCAGGGAAAGATAGGGTTCATTCTCTGGCCGTGTCGAGAGAGACTTTACTGCGTCCTTTAGGATTTTATACACCGTTAGTCTCGAACCAAGCCCTGATCCCCAGTGCCTCTATGGAACATGCAGTACTTCAGAAAAAGTAGACCATGACGTTTTGTTAAGGAAGTACAGGTTCACGTGACATCTCTAAAAAATATTACCCACTTTCTCTGGGTTATTAATAAAACCATTGGAAGTATAAGGAGTGAGCCATCTCGCTTCCGTGTCATCTCCGTTGAAAGTTGCAGGTGCGCAGTTCCAATCGGGCACTCGGGAGAAAATTGTGGCGGGTAAACACAAAGTTTATGAACTGAAGTGCAATCGAGCATTTCAATTACCCTGGAAACAGGTGTTTAGTTAGGTGTGGTTACAGGATGCGGACAAAACTCCTGATACATCAACTTAAATACAGATTAAACCTGACATAACCTCGAATAAGTAAAAGCATTACGTCTAGGGGCAAGCACATTTTACAGGGAAGGCCACCCTCGGTGCTTTTCCTCTCATTTGTGTGCGTGCAGTTGCTGCAGGAGCGTTGTACGTGGTCCCACGATCAGGAAGCCAAAGGTCAGAAGTCAAATAAATAGTTGTCAGGAGGGCCTCATCCCGAGAGAGAGAGAGAGAGAGAGAGAGAGAGAGAGAGAGAGAGAGAGAGAGAGAAATTAGCGTTTTCTAGCTGCAGAGCCTACAAGCCCTTGCCCCCTTTTCCCCGTTTTGTCTTCTCTTAGCAGCCTAAATGGGTTTTGTATATGAGACAATAAAGGTTAATACTGTAATTAAAGCTTCAGCTAAATGTAGTTGACTAAGGACAGACATGGGAAATGTACAATAAATGAAAAATTCCGCCTCACAATATATCTTTTTCTGTGTGCATATTGGAATTGCTTTGAAGCGTGTAAGTATAACACCATTGAAACTGGAAGTTAGACTTCGCAGAGCATCTGAAAACACATTTATTTTACATTACCAATAAGCTCCCCTCGGCATGATTCATTCTCCTCAACGTCCTGCGCCGCCGAGGATTTTTGCATTAACAAGGTTCCGCCGTAGATGAAATAGGTGGCCTCCCCTCACACACAAACTGCATCAAACCGAGGCGACAATCCCATTTCCGAAAGCCATGTGAAATGGATACGTCAACACAAAACGAACAGGGAGACAGGGAGAGAGATGATGGGGGGGGGGGGGGGGGTTGGAGGAAACGGGGAACGGGGGAGATGTGCGGAAGGATAAAAGATGGATTAAGGTTGTGTTTCAGATTGAGCGGTTTGTATGTGCTGCATGTGTGCATTTGTTGTGTGTGCGTTTAGTGTAACAGTAAGCTGAGAGATGTGCGACTTTATTTGCTACAGTGTTTTTCCTGCAGCATGCCGTTCCCCATGTCTCAGAGGGAGAAAGCCTTCTTACCCAACATACTTATCTCTGACTGCGTGTGTGTGTGTGTGTGTGTGTGTGTGTGCAAACCCCTTTACATGTGATAATGACAGCTGTAATGCCTGTCTGATATCTACTCAGCTCTGGGACTTCAGTTGCATGTTTGTATCTGTTTGTGTGTGAAAGTGTGTGTGTGTGTGTGTGTGTGTGTTTGTGTACAAGGACCTGGAACATGCTCTTTGGATCGACATGCTTTAAACGGTCTTTGTGTGAACGCAGCAACTGGATAATCTATAATGTGTGTGTGTGTGTGTGTGTGTGTGTTTGTGCGCAGGGGGAACACTGTGATACGACAGGTGTTGGGGATGAGATCTCCAATTATCACACTTTAATACCTATTTTCCCTCTTCACACATAAACACACACCTCAGAGTGGAGTGGAGGGGCGATTCAGGCAGAAGCGAAAATGTAGTGAGAGAAAAGTCCGGGAAAAGAGTTTTTTTGTGAACCTGTATGTTTTAATCGGTCTAATAAACAGACTAGTGTAAATTTCAGAATAAAAAGCTTGAACTCAAATAGTGGCCAGTTGTCAAATTATATTAAACCTTGACAAACAAATAAAGGTTGGTGCCAATACGAACACAATGGCAGGGAAAAACACTAACCTCTGATTGGCTGCTCTAACATCAACAACACAAAAACACTAAGAGCAACACACATTACGCCACATTACGAACTGGAGGCGTGGGGTTGGCAGGCAGGCAGGGCGGTCTGAAGAAAGATGCTGCTGGGTTGCATGATGTAGGATCTACCATTTTTGGAGCTGCGCCCATTGAGGATGAAAGCGGGAACATCTCGACCTCTGCAGCTTCTGATGCCTCTTAAAATGTCTCTTGCGAAGCCCCAAACTTAATGGAAGCGTAAAACGAAATGACTGGAGGACTTTAAAGTAAAACACGTGGAGGAAGTGTGCAGCAAGAGGACGACGCAACGCAAACGGGAAGCAAAGAGACTTCTTACTAAAATACGATATTGATAAAGTATAAGTTGGAAACTGTGAAAATAATAAAATGTTTACTGATGGCTGGTTTTTAAATAAAGACCTCAAAAAAATGTCAAACTCCTGCCACCATTTAAGAATCTGCAGTTTTACTTTGTTTGTGTCATTGCTACCCAAATGCATGGATACCACTTTACAGATGTTTCTCTTTATGATCTCGACTTTAATGTAGACTTTTGCACTGATAAACACATGCATACAGTCGCCCTCCCTGTGTTCCTGTCGTCTTCCCTCCCTCCCATCTCTCTCTCTCTCTCTCTCTCTCTCTCTCTCTCTCTCTCTCTCTCTCTCTCTCTCTCTCTCTCTCTCTCTCTCTCTCTCTCCCTCCTTTGATCGTTCTGTATCTGCTGCATCAGCAAGGTGCCAGGCAGCACAATGACTTCATCTAACGGGGACAGTGTGGGATGACTGACATTATCCTCTGCCCGTCAATCATCATCGCCGCCCGCTAGGAAAGCTGTGTTTATCTGCAGCTGTGACTGACTGAGGGACTGTGTGTGTGTGCGTGTGTGTGTGTGTGTGTGTGTGTGTGTGTGTGTGTGTGTGTGTTATGTTCAAAGCATGTCATCACACACTCGTCTGTTTGCTTCTTTATGTTTATTTTTAACCGAACCCAAAGTCAATCTCAACCAGGCGGCAACCTCGGGTTCTGAAAAGTGAAGGAAATGCTGAATTGCCTTAAATTTTCATTCTCTCTACTGACCAGCAGGGGGCGACTCCTCCGGTTGCAAAACGAAGTCAGATTGTATGGAAGTCAATGACAGAATTATCCTACTTCTCTCTTGATTTATTACCTCAGTAAACATTGTAAACATGAGTTTATGGTCTCTAGTTTCAAGTCTCCAATACAGCATGATGTTCATTTGGTAAATTATGGTCCACTTAAGAGTAAAGACCATAAAGCAGGATATGCTTTAGGGCGGGGCTACCTTGTGATTGACAGGTCACTACCACGTTGTTCTTCGGTCTGGATGTTTTCATCATACAACTTCAACCATTTCCCAGTGTGTTTTCCGTTCATGAAAGTCAATTGTAACATTTTGGCCGCCTAAAAATATATTTTGTATGTACTTCGCTCCACCCTCTTCTTCTGATCTCAAAAAACCAAGATGGCGACGGCCAAAAACCAAGATGGCTAACTTTTATCACCTTTAAATTGCAGGCAGGATGATGGAGCTTCATTGTTGGTGCTTTGCAGTGAAAATATCATCAACAAACCAGGTAATATGGAAGTGATGATGATTGTCAGTAGGACTCATGTGAGGCAGTGTGGTGGCATCAGGTTTGTGGATTGGCCAGGTCGACCAGATGAACATGGGGAGAGTATGGAGAGCATCTCCAGCCAAAATACAGGTGTATTCAGTGTTTTGCCCAAAAATGAACGATTTAAACTTCACACAAACTGAAAAGCTGTTTGATTTTTTATTTACGAAAAAATGTACAGATTAAAAGGTGTCATTGCGTGATCAGAGTAAACAACAGATATGTTTGATGACAATAATCAACATCTCGTTGGTTCTTGGATCAAAGGAACCAAAGGTTTATTTTTAAGAGGCTAATAAAACACCTTTTAAAAGTTGTAAACAATTGATTATAAATTTGACGCCAGCCGCTACTTTGTAGAGGTTGTTTGTTTTGGGCTCATAAGTTTAAACATTTTCTTTGTTCATGCACCTTTACAGATTATTATTTTCAGTTATTTATCCACGCAATATGTTTTCTTTTTTATCACATGAAATTAAATCAAATTAATTTGGCAGATGCTTTTTTTTTACAGCGGTAGGAGTAGCTATACCTTTGGCTTCCGTGTTTGTGAAAGAAAACTTTAACATGTGGACAGCAGGAGCCCCGGATCGAACTGCCAAAATGTGCAATAAATGGCCTCCCAACATTTTCAAGAATCTGTTCAATAAGCAAAAAATAAAGATCATCTGCTCAATGATCCCATTTAAGATTGCATCTCCAACCATTGTATAAAATACAACTCTGATACAAAATATGTAACGTGCTGCTGTACAATAATTAATACATTTTCCAGGTTTCTGTCCATGTTTTGGTCCTAAACTGAGACATGTTTGTGTAACTCAACACGTATATTCTGTGTAATCATTTGAATGTATGTTTTTTAAATCAACTCATCTTAACGTCTTGTTCTGTTAGAAAACCCTGTGAACACCAGGCAGAGACACACAATCAGACCACAAAGGTCATTCATCTCTCTCAACACTGAATTTGAAAAAAAAACAAACAGAGCGCATTATTCACTATTACCTGCTCTGTTGCCCGAATTAGAAATTTTCCATCCGGCTTTGGTTTGATTGCAGGATTAATATTTCTGCACGTTGATTTAGCTGGTGAGCAGCATCACACACGCAGCAGATGATTAGTTATATTATGGCACCGACCTGGTGGTCTGCTGCGTCATCTGTTTTTATGAATGTGTTTTCTAAAATCCTAAAATTCTTTAAAATTATGCATTTTTTAATAGTAGTATATCAGAGGTAAGTAATAAAATGACTCTAATGTGAAGTCATTTGTTGTTTTTCTCTTAATTTCTTTAGAGCTTTTATTTCTCAAATATTTGATCATGAAAATACTTCTAACGGTGTTTTGGTTGCTGTGTTATTACTGACAGGTTTTACAAACATTACATCAGTCTGCAGACTGACAATCACTGATGACTGTCACTGAATGAGTCCTTTGAAACCCTGGAATGGAATTTTCTCGTGTGCGTTCGTTCCTGCTCATGTGTTTGCAGTGTTTGCACAGTTTTGTATGTTTTTACAGAAAGTGTGTGTCGCGTGTGGCCTCTCTCTCTCTCTCTCTCTCTGTGTGTGTGTGTGTGTGTTATGGTTGGACGACCGTCACAGGCTCATGAGCTGGCCGTGATCCATGCTGGTGCGTACAGTTTACACATGGTACAGTATGTGTGTCAGCGTAAATGTGTGTGTATATTCGCGTTGACCCATAATGTTTTTTTTTTTGTTTCCTCCAGAAAAACAGGGGAGGTGAAGCGAGAGTCGTGCCCCAGTTCGGAGGTCCACTGGCAGGGTGGCCAGGCGTCCCGCAGGGCCTGTGGCTCCGGGTCTGACCTGGACAATGATCCAGATCTGTGAGGATGTACCGTCCAGAGGATAGGTTGTGTGTGTGTGCGTGTGTGTGTGTGTGTGTGTGTGTGTGTGTGTGTGTGTGTGTGTGTGTGTGTGTGTGTGTGTGTGTGGATCTCACTGATTAGACTGACTAGCTGCTTATTGATGTTCGGGTTAATGATGTTCTTGGAACAACAAAGACAGACAGACAGGGGAGGAAGAGGAGGAGTAGCAGGAAGAAGAGGAAGAGAAGGGAGGTTCATGACAGTCAGAGGGAGAGAAAAACACACATACATACATACATACATACATACACACACACACACATACATACATACATACATACATACACACACACACACATACATACATACATACATACATACATACATACACACACACATACATACATACATATGTCCCTTTAATTGTTTCACCAAAATCAAAGGACATTTCTTAGTTTTTTTGGGGCAGTAACATCAAAAGTTAATTTAGAGTACCGCATAGATTGGATAGCACAGATGTGAAATGTTTCCATTGTAAATGTTACTGTCAAGAGAAATGTATGAAGGCGAATAAATAAAACATTATACATAAATGATAAGCACACGCATCTTTTAAAGATGGAAGAAATAGAAATATAATTAACTAAAGGGCATGCAAACAATGATCTGAAATTAGAGCACAATTAATAAATTATTCATTTGACTGATAGCATTACTATTATTTTCATTATTATTTTCAAATGTACTATATTGCTGTAATTACTGTGAATTATTTTGGACACGATTATTGTGTAATAGAAATCTGATAAAGAAAACTCCCACAGTGTTTGAGACGAAGTCGATTTCTGTGGTATTCTAACCGTTGCCAACTTGTGTTTGAATATAAGAAAAATTTATATTTTCCGTTGAGTTCAACCCGGACGCACACGTTTGCAATTAAGGGTTTGATAGTACCCTTAATTGCGGCTGTTTTTCAACACAGATATTTTGACTTCTCACAGCAGAACAAGCACAGGCTGCATTCCATTTAGATTTGCCATGCTGGCTCACCGCAGCTTATTCAGGCACTTAAATGGAAATGAGTCGTTGTTAGTTTCATTAGTTCCACTCGTGCTTCTCCTGCTCGGAAAACTCTAAATGTCTCCTGTGAAAAACGTATTCCGTTACTGCCAAAAAAACTTCTTGAATGTACTTAATTAGTGTCTGTATTGTCATTGAAAATAAAAAAAATACTTCGAACACAATCATACTAAAAAGATACTACTAGAAACTTTCATTTTGTGTTTATTTTGGTGGTCCCTGTGAACGCGAGCGGTAGTATTTTCGAGCACCGACTCATTTTACTGCTGCAGGGTCTGACAGTCTGCTCCACTCAGTCCTGGTTCTGGTTTCTCCCGTGCCTCCCTTCCCTCTAGTGGGCCCAACAAAATGTTCTGGGTCTCCACCAGTATGGTGTCGGTGTCATCTCCCAGCGGAGACCAGTATAACCAGATCAAAGAGTTAAAAAGTTCCTCTCGATAAAAGAGAAGTACTAAAGTATTACCAAAATGATATGTAATTTGGTTGAGCATGTTTTTTAGAAAATGACTTACAGGCTTTCTCTTTGGTGTGCGGTTGCATCATTGTGTTCACCTTCTGAAATCAAGTAACTCATGTAAATGAACAGGTCATGTGCAGAATCTGTACGCAACTGGACAAGATTTCGGTATCGGACGCATTCTGGTTTCCGTCATCGGTTCATTTCGTATTGTCCGATCACTTTGGAGTCTTTTTGTTGAATGCAGGTGAACCGTGCATTGACCGAAATGCAATATCAGAATTCACCGGCTATATCGTTTGCCGATATGGCTTTCATTGGTTTAGAATTAGCGTGTAAACTGGCTACTTGTGGAACAACGTACACGTCGTCTCTCAACTGGTCTCACATCTCGAGTTGTAAACAATTTGCGGCGCACGGAAACGGAAGTCTTGGCCCGGATATCCTCTCCATGGCTGGACGGGAAACCCCAGAAATAAAGCCCCTCGCCAGAGACTTACGTCAGACCGATAGCCGATGGGTTCTGAGATTGATAACCATTTGGTTTCTTAAAAAACACTTCTTTTTTTTTGGACCAAAGAAGCTTCATCCAAGTGCTTGAGATCACCATTTAAAGGGACCAGATGTGTACAATGTTTCATCTCTCTGTGTGGAGACTCTGCTGCCTTTGATTGCATGTTACCTCTTATTGTTTAAGTCCTCCTGGGCATTATAATCCACAGCTCTGTGTGTGTGTTTACATGTTTGTCTGTCTACATGGGTTTGTATCAGTGGGCACATGTGTGTGTGTGTTGTTGGTGCGTAGTCCCTCGGTGGCTGTTCCCCTGCTGTAGACGCCTGTTCTGGCGATAGCATTGTCTCCATGTCCAAAGACCTGCCGGCTGCCCTATTCCACCACGTCTTTATCATGCTAATACAGAGGAAGAAGGAACGAGGGAGGAGGGAGGAGGGCGGAGGGAACGATAGCTCCGCAAACAGAGAGACGGGGGTAATCTTTCCTCTCTCCGTCCTCGTGCCCGTTCATTCTCACCACCTCCTCTGTTCCTTCTATCCCCCTCTACTTCCCTTTCTTCTCGTCCCCGCACCCTCTTCATCCGCCGCTTTCTTATCTCCCCCCCTTACTTCTTTGATAATCCCTCCGAACATTGTCTTCATAATTACACACAACAATGATTCCCATCCTTGCAAGAGAAATGTGCGCCGTGCAGAGAGAATATTTCATAGATGAGGACCAATGTGTGAATTAATAACTTGGGTCTCTCATATATAGGGTTATTTCTGTGTGTGTGTGTGTGTGTGTGTGTGTGTGTGTGTGTGTGTGTGTGTGTGTGTGTGTGTGTGTGTGTGTGTGTGTGTGTGTGTGTGTGCATATGTGTGTGTGCGTGTGTGTTTGAAGGGGGAGCACATAGAGCCCAGTGTTGTTTTAACACGACTGTTACATTATGCATGCTGACAGCCCTGCCTGTCCCCATTAAAGGCCCATCTTGTTTCCCCATTATATCTGGTTTCTCTGTTAATAGAGCTCTTTGTGTGGCACTTCCCTTTATACCGGGGTTGTTACAACAGAAAGGTCAGCGCCGGTACAACCTGCCACGCTGCCGCGCACCAGAAACCCCCCCCCCCCCCCAAATAACAAGCGGTGTGTTCTGTCGTCTCTCCCCTTTGTTTTGGTGCTTTTAGTTTTGTCCGTTTTCTGATACGGCAAACACATAACTAATTACTTTATTTTAGGGTTAATAAATGATGTATTACTGCTTTATAGATTAGTTGTAACAGAATAATAAGGACACATTGGAAGCCCCGCTACACAGGCCCACCGCGTGGTTTTACCTGACCTGCTTTGACAAGACGTTGTGTAAACAGCCTCATGAATGGCAACCGAATCTTTAAAAGATGTTTTTTAAACTAATTTGGTTTGTTTAATACGTGGACGGTGGAGCGATGGAAGCACCGTACTTTGACAGCGCTGAGACTTGGGATTCTTTCGATCAAGTCATTCAAACCTTTTTTAGAAATGCAAGGGGGCGGCATTGGTGGCGGGGTGAGTTTTCTGGTCGTGAAGACAAAATGCGAGCCACGTGATTGGCCGTGACAGTGCCTTGCTTGATGACGTTGCATCAAAAGTTGAGCCATATTTGACCGTTTTGTAGGTCAGCCCCGCCTTTTATTGATCCCTGGTAGTGATGTCATTGAAATGAATGAGTGGGTTGTGGGGCTTTATTTCATGCAGCGCTGCAACACAAGCAGTGTAATCTCTGTCGGGGGAAAGAAGCGCAGCTCTCGCATTCATTTGAAAGTGGACGCCAACACAGAGGCTCCCGTAATAAAACACACACACCAAATAAAAACTGGGTAGTTCGGCAAAAATGTTAATTCAGACTCATCTGGCGCAATTTTATTTGGCCTGTAATAAACTCTCAGACTCATGAATCTGTCAAACCCTGTCTCCTACATAACTATGTTCCCGTACAGCTAAACTGAACTCTCAATTATATTTTCGGGGGAAACATTTTTTTGTCCCAGTTGCTGGTCTAAACTATTTGAAACATGTGGTTAACGTTAGGAAACAAAATAAAACAACTGGCTTCGGTCAGCCAGGAGATTGTGGTTTTGGTTAAATATTAACAAATCAACTTGTATACGGCCTCATTCTTCAAGTCAGCGCTGACATTGTCACTATTTATTTACCCACAGCCACCAACCCTGGCTCAATCAGGTACTTCTGAGTCGCCTAAACAAAACGTAAAAAAACTGTTATCATGCTTTAGTTGCCAAGAGCGGATATGAACGAAAATAACTGATGAAATATGTTGACAATGAGCAGTTTGCATTATATGATGTTAAAACATATGCTAATGCTAGAAAGTTAAAGAACAGTCCGACCACTTACTTTGTGAAAAAGAGTTCAAAATCCATTTGTCAGGATTTGCATGAGCAGTCTTGATGGAACCTTTTATTATTCATACACTAGCAGCCGTCACTTCAGGTCTATCTTTATTATTTTTTTAAAGAGAAACATGTGACCCTTTTATTAATGACTTGTCTCGCTGCCTGCTGCTATAAACGTTTCCCTCGTCCATCCGCCTCGTCTCACCGTGTCTGAACAGATGAAACGCGAAACGTTACGTCCGACGTCGAGTTGAATTCCCAAATGAAGTAAAGCCACATCCATGAATCTTTCCTTATTTTAGTACCCATAATTCTGCGGGTTTGAGGGAAAATCTCCTTCCAAATTTTGTCACAACTAGAAAAATGCACGTGTGTGTGATTATATTTGTGTTGAATCCACCAAGCGGTTTAACGTAGCTACTACTTAGAAATCCTCCAATCATCACAAACGCTGTGGAATGACTTCATTATAATAACTGCATTAAAGTAATATCCCTCTTCTTCTCCTTTCCTCCCCAGCATTTTTTCTCTCTCTCTCTCTCAATTGTACCTCTTTGACCTCCCCGTCGCTCCTCCCTTCTCCCTCTCCCTCTCTCATCCGAGTCCGCTGTGTGCAGGCCTCTGCCAGTGATCCGTGGATGGTAATGGCCATTCCTGCTGCTCCCACAGCACACACCATTACTACTGGAACACCCAGACTGAGAGCGGCAGACGGACACGCAAAGAAAAGGGAAAAGAGAGACGATTGAGAGAGAAGGACAGACTATTTTGGGGTTTTTTGAAAAGTATAATCATGACATAGAGGCACAGCAGCGTGTGTGTGTGTGTGTGTGTGTGTGTGTGTGTGTGTGTGTGTGTGTGTGTGTGTGTGTGTGTGTGTGTGTGTGTGTGTGTGTGTGTGTGTGGATCATTTCATGGTGAGGATTAGAGAGGGCCAGGTAGGATATCTTGTTTCCTGTGACCTGCTCATCGCGAGGTTTCCCACACTCATCACTTCACTCTATCACATCCGTCTTGCAGATATAAAACATATAGACGTTGTTCCCGCCGACTCCCAACACACACACACACACGCACACACGCACACACACACACACACACACACACACGCACACACACACACACACACACACACGTTACCTTGCACACATCCCATACTTTGATGCTGCTGAGCTGTAAATCAAACACCTCATTCATACTCTCACTTTCGGTCTATCTGTGTGTGTGTGTGTGTGTGTGTGTGTGTGTGTGTGTGTGTGTGTGTGTGTGTGTGTGTGTGTGTGTGTGCGTGTGTGCGTGTGTGCGTGTGCGTGTAATGCTATATGTTCCTGTCACACTGAAAACTTGAGAGATGCGTGTGTTTCCTGCGACTCACTGTGGGTTATGATAACAACCGTTTCTCCTGTCAACAGCCCATAATGTCAGATTTACAGGGTTGCCCCCGGTAACCAGCCGGGCTGGCATGGCTGAGTGATTCTACAGCATCTGTCAGAGCCAGAGAGGCCATCTATCACACACACACACATATCTGATGTGTCTCGCACACATTTTCAGTGTAACAGGGAGACGATGTCGGCGTGCATCATCCTACAGCTCTCTCTTTCTTTTTCCTTCAAAGTGAGGCTGCTTGCTTGAACAGCAGCAAAAGGGAAAGGCTGCGGTGGATGTTTGAGGATACAAAGCATCTGATTTTGTCGGGGGGGGGGGGGGGGATCTACAAGCCTGGTGTCAGACCTCTGAATCTGCATTCACATCTCAAGATATTGTGTCATTAATTCAAATAGGCACGATGCCGTTTACTTTGTTTTCCATGTTGGAAGAACAGCCGAGCCAATCAAAGCTTCCATAAGTGTGTTTCTTACATTCCTTTGCTTAAAACGTGTGTGACGCCACACAAAGGTCATATAAAGTCCTAGAAAAGTCCACACAAAAGCTTATTTAGGTTGATTATTTGCCGTGTGACGAGGCGCAGAGCGTCTACTCTGCACCGAGCGCTGCGCATTTGGTGTTTTTTCGCGGTTAATGAGAGTTGAAAAATGTTCAACTTGAACGTCACGGTGGAGGAGGGTCGGAACAAGAAGCCGACCACAAAGACCTGATCAATGTGTTTTATTCGGAGTACGTTGTGGACTTATTGCGTATGTTGTGCTTTTGTTTTTGCTGTGGACGTTATGGTGTCCTCGTGTCTGGAGCACTTGACCAAACTAATTTCCCCACGTGGGACAACAAATCTGAAATCTGAACTAAACGATGGCACTTGCCGAGAAGTAATTTCTGGTATTAATTCGGGTAATTCTTTGGAAGAAGCGACTTCGTTTAGTCACGAGGACTTGATGCTCAGATTGTCTTCCCACTTTTTCCTGTTCCCGTCTCTCCGTTTGTTGCAGTGCAAATACAAACCAAACAGTAAAACTTATGCCTTTCTTCTCCATTAACGTGATCAAAGCTGAGTTGTAACTGTTTTAAAAGGGCCTCGCTGTGAAACCTGGAGGACATATGAAAGGATGTGATCGTGTACCGCATTCACACTCTTGACTGTTTAGTTCTTATCACTCCACACTGTTCTAGATCTGATCTTGATAGACTATTTTAATTCTTATCATAATGGACTATTTCATGCACCGATGCCTTTTTACTCCCGTGCAGCCGTGATGAGGTATAATTGGTTTGTTATGCACATATTCTCGGTCTGCCTCGCAGTGCAGCGAACAAAATCTTACCGTGTTTCCTTCTTGTTGCCCTTTTCTTCTCTTTTGTACTTTCACTATTGTTGAAACAGCAGCGTTGGCCTACTTCACTCTTGCTATATCTTCAAACACACACACACACACTTACACACACACACACACACACACACACAGAGTAAAGGTTAGTAGTTGCTGCGGTGATGGCGGTGATGGCGGTGATGGCGGTGATGGCGGTGATGGCGGTGATGGCGATCGACAAAGTCTTTGGGTTTCATATTATGATGCGGTAATTCCTCAGTTTAAAGGGAGACCGAGGCTGGATGACAATACTTAGTGTTTCGTTAGTAAGTGTTGAACAAAGCTTCAAAGGGCAGGATAGAGTGAGAGGTTTAGTGACCATGTTGTTTCTCTCTCTCTCTCTCTCTCTCTCTCTCTCTCTCTCTCTCTCTCTCTCTCTCTCTCTCTCAGCTGGTCTCTCTCTCCCGTTATGTGTGAAAGTGATTCTCAGGGATGTGTCGCTGCCCTGAGCCTCAGTGAGCCGTTAGAGTTGAATTGTACCCTGCAGTGCCACATTGTCTCCACTTTTACTTCTCTGCCACTTCAACTTGAACTCTTCCTCCTCAATTGTCTGTTATATTAGTTGAAATTCTCTTCACGTCCCGACAGCAATCAGTCAATAAAATGCTCTGACAAGAAATAATCTTGTATCTGTGGCTGTCGCAGGACTGTAATAAATCCATCTGAACCATCTGTGCAGGATTTCACTTCATACATACACTATATATAAACTATTACATTTCGTATTCAAATTTTTGCTCATGAATTAATAAGAAATTGTGGATCAAATATGTATGTAACGGTCAGCTTCAGGGAAACACCTTTGACACTGGCTCCCCCGCTGCTCGTCAAACATGGTACAACCAGGAAGTACAAATACACATGACATCCTCTGCAGAAACCTTTTGCCAAAAGACCAGCGAGCAGGTGAGGAGCAAAGGTAAGTCACTACACAGATCCATGTATTGAAACTTTCTTATCATGCGATCAAAGGTTTAGCCGGCTTACCTGCTTGTAGAACCGGCCCCGTAACGACTCGTTTAGGTTTCCTGCTCTGTGGAGGACTCACTTCCACGGCTGCTGCTGACACATTTCCCCATGTTGCACAAGCATTCGCACGCACGGCATTACTTTAATTAAAGGTGCTGAACTCGAAGAGAGCCTCCACAAAGCTAGCAGTCAGCATAGAAGCTAACAGCGCTAACAGAGCTAACAGCGTTTACCTGTTAGCTACCATAGACTCCACACCACATACTCCAGGGCGTGTGGATGAACGCTTTCTGGCGTAAAAGGCCTTAAAGGAAAAGTTAAAAAATGTCCGTCTTAACACAATGGTAGAGAGACCGTATGTATCGATTGTTTGCTGTAGTCACTCCTCCTGTTTTGGGCGATCAACAGATCCTTTCCTGAAAGGTAGGACTAAAGCCCTCGATCTGTGCAAAACCACATTCAAATGTTCATTCAAAGTCAATATGAGACTTAATCCATCTGAGTTCAACTTTTAAAAGTAAAACGCATCAATTTGGTGAACTTCGAGAGAAAAATGAAGAGTCTAGAGCTCCACTGGTGCCAACTGCAATATTAAGTTAATGAAAACATAATTGCATCTATAATTAAAATCCAATAATATGGGCCCACCGTAAATAAATCATCTGAAATTGGCCATTCTGCATAATGAGTATGCTTTTACTTCTTGGTGTGTTCAGTACATTTTGATGCTCATACTTTTGATAAGAGTAATATTTTGAATGCAGGACTTTTACTTGTAACCGTAGTTTTACAGTGTGCTTTAGTAAATAGTTCAATCATAAACACTTTGGTCGTATAAATATGAATGATGATGACGCAGCGAAAAAGTCACACTCACAAAGCACGGTCAGCGAGACGGGGTACGTGTTTCGAGACGGGTCAGGCGGGTGGCTGACAGACGGCCTCAGTTAACAAGTTGAGCCAAGAAGTGTAAGAACATTTCAGTTCATTATGAAACTGGCGGGACAAAAAATGGCTTTGGCGGGCCGCCACAGTCTAGGTAACTAATGGGAAACACTTTTTTTCCCCCCACAGAATGAGGTCTGCGGAGTTTGTCCCCCATTAACTTACATTGGAAGTAGGAAAGGATCTTCTGATGTCCAGTATGAACAGGAGAAAACAATGAAGGTGCACATGACTATCGTTTTAAGACCGACTTGGGGACAAAAGTGAACCTTTAGGTGGTTTTGCAGCAGTATAACAAATACACTGAGATACATCAGCCACTATTCACAAGAGGTTGCTTGTCAGATTATGGAACCAGCTCTTCACTCCAAATACTCACATCTGTGAGTGAACCTTGACTTTTACAACTCCTAGTACTGCCTGTTACCGGAGTGAGGTCCGGCCATAATGGAGGAACGATTATAAGCCATAACAATGAATGTGCACTGTAGTCACCACCTGGGTGTGTGCGATATGTCATAATGTGTTATGTTAGTCACTGCCCCTCTGACAGCTCATGTCAATAGGTGGGTGATACAGCTGTCATCATATTGTGGTGTGAATGAGCTTGGCCCGACTGTGTGAGTCTGTGTATTTGCTGTGTGTGTGTGTGTGTGTGTGTGTGTGTGTGTGTGTGTGTGTGTGTCTGCAGTCCCAGACGGAAGCCCAGAGGACAGATGGTGGGTTCAGACGCAGACTGACACACCGTAACCAAGCGATTACACACTCAATGACTCCCCCTGAAGAGAGAGAGAGAGAGAGAGAGAGTAGTGGGGGGGGGGGGGGGGAAAGGTAAAGAGGGTGGGAGCGGATCAATGCACGAGAAGTGTGGGGGAGAAACGAGGAAAATGTAGAGGGTGTCAAGTTTTTCATTTGCAAAGGAAAACGTGGAGATTTAAAAAACGGGGAAATGAATGAGGAGTGAGAGTCAAGACAAATGACTAAAACAAGGTGAAATGAAAAGGGGGGAGGAAATGGGAGAAGGTGGTGCGGAGTGAGAAAGAGGGGGAGTAATGGATGGATAGAAAGACGGAGGTCTGTGGGGACACCGGATTACATGATAGCCAATTAGAGCGGAGGATGTTGGAGGCTCCCCTGATGAAACTGATATGTGATTGGTTCAGGGTTTATTATGCTCACTGAGCTATCGCTGCCTCTTTAATACACTCACATGCACTCACACACACAGTCACAGATTAGATTTGGTAATCTTGAACTGGTGGTGGGGTTTTTTTTCCTTCCCTTTTCTTGTTGGCATGTGATCCTGCGCTGTTGTGGATCTGGAATTACCAACGTGATTTATTCTAACAGTGTGCAGATGTGAGGAGAAGACACCAGATTATTTAAGGTGGATTCCAACCTCTGTCCACACGAAGCACTGTTTACAGCGGCGAAACATCCCCCAACACACACACACACACACACACACACACCACCACCCGAGTCTAGCCCGACCCAGGTCAGGTCAAGCGGGATCATGGGAAACCATTCCTGTGGCCCTTCTCACCTTTTTCATCTCAGAGCGTCTCAAAAACATCCCAGACATCGTGCCCTCCTCGTCTTCCTCTTCTCTTCTTCCGTCTTCCCGCAGAAAACCCATCTCAAGTCAAACCTTTCTTTTTTTTTCTCAGCTCTGAAACAACAGTGGCCACGGAGGAAAGCGTCACGGTGTTACATGTGGGAGGGAAAGTAACCAATATATAAACTTCCCCATTTGATGACTTACATTAAGGTAACACAAGTATTACGAGGTTTACATATGAAAAGGGGACGTTGTCCTATCAAATACGGGCTCATTTGTAGACCTTTCCTGAACAAAAAATCTGGATATCGGACAAAGCCGGGTTAAAGAGGGGACATTTTGGACATCTCTTTCTATGACTCCAGAAATCAGGAAATACTGTCAACAGCCATAAAAACAAGTTTCTACAAGCACAAATAGACAAAGACTAGTATACAATAAACACCCAAATGTGTATTTTTGATGTTTTCTTTCCACTATCTGGAAAAAAAACACATTATGGAAGCATAACGGCCTTAAATCTAGAGATTGACCAGTGAAAACAATGTTTTTGCGTAACGTGTCTCACCATGGCAAATGCATGTTTAGACCGTCTTTATAGATTAAAATGTGTGTAATGGATTAACAGCTATTTTACTGTGAAATGAAACAAGTAAAATATGTTTCCTTTGAGGAAAGCTCGTCTAAATTGTCTATGGTTCCTTTTGATTGAGACACAAAATGTCCATTTGGCTAAAATTTGATGAAAGACGTTAAACTAACGTTTTGCTCTCTTTCTTCAAACAAACATGTTTTGTGTAAAAACAGCTTTTTCTGCTCAAAAAACCTCAAAAGAACCTGCAAAGCCGTGGTGACACCGGCCACGGTCTAGTGGCCGGTTTAGTTTTGCCTTTAAGTTCTTATGGTTAGAAGGTCCTCTGACTCAGGCGAAGGTCCTGAAAGATACAAAGAGTCGACGTGTTTTCTCTCATGTTGCTTCCGTGTTATTTTTATATCACATGGACTTAATGCTAAAATTGATATGCATTGAACTGTATATATTTATTTAATTTTTTTCCCCTTCAATGGACCCTAATATACGCCGTCATAATGTCCTTTGTATAAAACGTATTAAAAGCGCAACACTAGCGTACCGTAGCTCCAGCTTGTGCCTCTCACACACAACTGTTGGTAGCGTTAGCTTCAGCAATCCTGATGAACGCGAGCAGAAGAACGGCGTTGTACATTGGAGCAGAATTTGAGGTTGTAGTTACCGGCAGTAATGAGAGAGCCTTTCTTTCTTTCACGTCATTGCAAGAACCATTGTGAAACTTTAAATCCTGCCCCGTGTGGACTTCTGAAGCCGCTGGAGCAGATATTGACAGATTGAGGGATTAGGAAGATAGCTCTTATTAAAACTGAGTCCTCATCATTTGACTGTCATTCTATTTAATCATCACTAAATGGACTCATTAAATCCCTCCTCTAAAGTGTTTCCCTTCAAACTCCGCGGCTTTGATGTGCCGCACACGCACACGCACACGCACACACACACACACACACACACACACACACACACACACACACACACACACACACACACACACACACACACACTCCGCTGACCCAGTCTATTGAAGAGACTTTTATCAAATGTAATTTATCAACTTTCTAATGCGACCAGAACTTGTGATGCAGTTAATTCTCCAAGAAGGATTAGTTGTGTCTCTGGGTGCTCTGTGTGTGTGTGTGTGTGTGTGTGTGTGTGTGTGTGTGTGTGTGTGTGTGTGTGTGTGTGTGTGTGTGTGTGTGTGTGTGTGTGTGTTGCACTGCAGTGCTGTTGTGTCGTAGTGAAAAGGGCATCTCCTTTGGTGTGCAGCCGTAGATTTATGAAATGTGTATTTTTCCCTGAACCTTTTAATAAATTGACTGTTACACACCATAGAGCACAAGTATGTGTGCCACAGTTGTATTTTTGGATGGCAGCATGTTTTGTTCAACATTCATTTATATATTTATTTATGTGGAATCCTCATTAGTTACCACCAAGATAGAAACTGCTCATCCTGGAATCTGTAAAAAAAACAGTACAGCACAATGTAACAACCAACATGCAATTAAAATCCAACGCAAGAACAAAAAACAAGAAACAAGAAAGCTGAAACCAAAAGAAATCAAATAAAACTACTACTATTGATAATAACAACAAATTACAACAAGCCAAAAATAAATGAAAAACCAAGCAAATAAAACTACCAAGGACAATAACAACAAATCCTCAATTTAACTAAAAAAACAACATTACCATTAAACAATGCACAGCTGCCGAAATGCAAATAAAACCAGGAAAGTTCCTCACAGACTCCAGACTGAAGTATCTCGACAGCTACTGATTGTAATGGATTGCCATGAAGTTGTGTAGAGACATTCGTGGTTTCCAGAGGATGAATCTTTGCTGATCCCCTGACATCGACTAAGATGGCGAACATGCTTAACATCAGCACATCATTGTAAACATGTCAGCATGCCGACATTAGCATTTAGCTGAAAGTCAAGCACAGCCTCACAGAGCTGCTAGCACGACTGCTCTGTGTTGTTAATGCATCAATGCCGTAGCTTGAATTAAGTGTTCTAGACAGGACCGTCAATAATACAGTCAATGATAAAGTTAAACTGTATCTTTTAATATCGGAGGCCTCTTGTCCTCCTCTTCGCGCCTTCCTCAGCTCTCCTCAGACATCTCTCCTTTACTCAAACCTCTCCTCCCCATCGCCCCCCCCCCCCCCTCCCCCAGCCCTCCTCACCCGTCGCCTCCTCCTTCATATCGCAGCCGAAAACAGGTCGTTGACGGCTAATAGATTTAGCCACTATACCAGTGGAGAGACAATGAGAGAACCATCAATTTATCCGCCGTTTAACTGCTCCAATCTAACCTCCGTAAACTCACCCGGTGAAACTCATTTCTGTGTTTCCTCTGCAATCTGAAAAGCTATCATCTCGCTAATCTTGGGCTTTCAATTCGCCGGGGGGACGGGCGGGGGGGGGAGAGGGGGAGAGGGGGGGAGTCAGACCAATCCCGGCTCTCGGAGATGATCTGTTAGCCTGGCGTAAATGTTTATAACACGGGGCAATCTCCAGGGTTTATACGTTGATGCACACGTGCACGTCCAGTCACACACACTTTCTATTTCTCCTCTCCCTCTCCCTCTCCCTCTCCCTCTCCCTCTCCCTCTCCCGGGCATTTATAGGGATGTGAAAGCTGTTATTGGGCAGGTCAGTGGAGTGGAACTGTCAGATAATAGGCTAGTTACCGTGGCAGCACATGAATGAGGGATGGAACGGAGGAGGAAGACAGAGGGAATAGAAACGCTCAACTCACTCCTTAATCAGACGGTAAACTGGAAATATGGGGAGTTTAGGTTCCCCGCTGAAACAGATAGAGAAGAGGGGGAGGAGAGGAGGGGGGGGGGGGGAGGGAAGAGGAAAAGTAAGTAAGTGAGTGAGCGAGATAGAGGGTGACAAAGGGAGGAGGACAGAGGAAATGTGAATGGGCACGGAGCAGAGATGAAGATACAGAGGGGGGAGCTTATTACCATTCCCAGGGAGCCAGGTGTTTATTTCTCTATTTGTAAACGCTGGCTTCATTACCCAGAGTTCAACAGGAGCCGGCTGAGCTGCGGCTGCATCAAGGTCACACTAATCAGCCAGCGAATGGGAAGGAAGACAGAAGAGGGAGCACAAATGATGTAATGGATCCCCTTTGCTGCTCTCGCCCCTCCATCCTTGCCATTTCCTATCTCCTCACCCCTCCTTCCCTCCCTCCCCTTCCCCTCTCAGCTTGCTCACCCTCCGTCTCCCCTCGCTCCGTGGTCCACAGGGAGCGGAGCTCTTCGGGCCGTCGCCCACTTCCTCTGATGGAGACTGACAAACTCTGCCTCGCAGAGTGACACTTGTTTGTGTGTCTGTGTTCGTATATATCTTCAATCAGTTTGAGGCGTTGTCCAGCACTCTTCACAACCTACTTTGTCGAATATATACACACACTTGTTTTTGTTGGTGAGAGCCTTAAGGAAACAGTTAACATTGATGTGTTTATGTGTTAACGTTGGTTAACGAAAATAGCATTTCAACGAAATGGCATTGAGAAATACCAACGCTTGGTTAAAGTCTGATGCTGAGGCACCTTTAGCATCTATTTAACACGCACCAAGCATTGAACTGCGTTTAACGCGTCGTCACAGTTGTTATTGTGACGTGCATGTGTCATTATATTATTAATATTTTACCCAAATCAAACTCAAATGGAGTAACGAGGTCTTTTCAAACAGCAGACCGTCTTGGCTCAAATGTTGGGTGTCTACGTCAAAAGACATAATCACTGCATCCAGGAGCAAACGTACGAACCGAGCTTAGAGCGAGGGCTACATTAGGGTTTAATACTCGTTAGGCACCGAACAAGGCCACTGTTAATGTTTTATCAATATATAAGCAAAGCCAAACATGTGGAGCGTCTTGTCTTATTCATTTGCTAATTTAACAAACTTTCTTACCTCGGCTCAGTAGAACTTTTCTCTCTTTGGCACATTTATTTATTCACTTACCAGGGACAGTGCACATTATTCAACATTTTTGTTTCCATCTCAATGTAAACGTGCCAGAGTTAGCGACAGAGTTAATTTTCGCACAACAGGATGAGTTCGATTAGGTGTCTGACCGGTGCGATCATCATGAATAACCCATTTCTCCAGCGGTTCATTCTAGACTCAAAGTCAAACCCACCGATGGGGAAGTGCGCAGCGTTTCACTTTATGTTGCCCATTAAGAATTCAGAATCTATAAACTGTATCTAGAAACTGTATAAACTGCAGGGCATGCAGGTTGTTGAGTGAAGTTCCTGCACCGGTGGGTATAAAACAGTTTAATCGAACATCGTAAGCAAAGATACGGTAACCACAACGGTTTAAAATATCACTTTTGTTCAATAATTCCTGCAACATCCTCAACCTAACAGCTACATTTTTTTCATTTCATTTCATTCTTGTTGGCAGAAAATTACAGTTTTGACCAGACTGATGGCCAAAAATTTGGGGAAACAAGTGCAATCCCCAAAAATGTCTCTGCATCACGGTGGACATGTCCTCAGTGCAGTCACATTCTGACCCAGCATTGTTCTCACCAGACCCAAACAAGCCAAACTAGACGCATAAACACTCCAGAGCTCAAAGAAACCTCTAAACAAGCTCGGCGTGGTTGCACCTTCAAGTATGAATTATGGTTTCGGTATGTGAAGGTATCTGCATGCACGTGGGTGTGTATTGAGATAAGAGAAATACACACAAGACTCCACGTGGTATTGTAATAATCACAGATTCTTTTGATGTGCCGGACTTGAAGAAGGCTCTCAACAGGGCTGTTCTCCAAACTAATCTCTCAAAGGTAGTGAGGAGGAGGAGGAGGAGAGGCAGGAGGAAGAAAGAAATGAGTATTGGGGCGAGGAAGGGAATGGAGAAAGGGAGGAGGTGGAGGAGGAGGATGGAGAGCGGTGGTGGGAGAAGAGAGGAGATCAGTGAGACGGAGGCCAGACTCGTGGAGGGGAGAGGAGGGCAGAAATGGGAAAATGAATGAGAGGAAAAGTGATAAGAACTCTTGCTTTTGAACTTGAAGAGCTTAATTTGAAATGTCAGGGCTAACCCCCCCCCCCCCCCACCCCACACCCCCACACCCCATCAGCCTTACGCCTGCTACCTCTTCCCACCGCACTCCCTCTCCTCAGGAGTCCCTGTTGTGCAGTAGTGTGGATTAAAATAATTAAACAGGCTCTGTTTTAATTAAGACAATAAAGCCGGGGGTCTCTAGGTAAGACCTGAGAGAGATTGAGAGAGAAAGAGGGGGGGGGGGGGGAGGGAGGGAGGGAGATGATAAAGTGGTCTAACGAGAGAGGCAGGATGATAGGAGTTACACAGGGAGATCCATTATCTTCATTACTTATCTATCTTGTCTATTTCTAGCATGAGATTGCATTATCACTTCCTACATAAGTATGTTTGCTCTGGTCCTCCATGTACCAAAACCCGTGTGTGTGTGTGTGTGTGTGTGTGTGTGTGTGTGTGTGTGTGTGGGTGTTGAGGTCTGCATGTGTAATGACTGAGGCCTGTATGTGAGCATGAATGTATAAATGGACTTATATTGCTTTCCCCTCCACCTCCGGAGCGTGTGTGTGTGAGTGTGCGTCTTTATTCCCTCTTCACTCTCGGCCCGCTAATGAAATATTTATTTATTTCTCAGAGCGAGGGCGGCGCGTGGCGAGAAACTCAAATGAAATGTCATATCTCATTGTGTCTCGCGGTGAGGAGGCGGAGGGAGCGGAGGAGCAGAATTGCTGCTGAATTATATACGGAGGATTCAGAGGGGAGTGATTACAGGACGGAGAGGGAGGGGACGAAAAGAGTAAGACGAGAGGGGGGGGGGGGGGGGGAGACGAAGAGGAGGGGGGGACAAACAGTGTCATTCATCACCCATCACGTATTGTGGTGTGTGTCATGTTGCTTCTCTGTGACATCATCAGCCCACGGTTCTGAGCTTCAGATGTTGAACTCTGACTGTTGTGATGACTGTTTGCTGTAGCACTCACACACACACACACTCTCACACACACACACACACACACACACACACACACACACACACACACACACTGAAGTGGGCCACAACAGTGTTTTAACACAGCCCATCTAGACATACCAGAGGGACCAGCTTATCTAGTGGTAGCTGTTATCATTGCACTGAGAGCACAGACACACACACACACACACACACACACACACACACACACACACACACATACAGGTCTTGCCACCAACCTGAAGGAGATTAGAAATTCTTAATCTTCGACTTGTGTTGCACAAACATGCACAAACACACACACACTGTGCTGTTTCCTAACCGGAGACTCTCGAGGGAGCGCTACGACCTGCAGCGCACAGACGGAAGGTGGCAGTATTGCTACTTTCCGCTAGCATTGCTAGCTAGTCGACTCTCAATCCACCTGCAGTGTTTCTTTGTTCCTTAAACTGTATTTTGATGAGACAGCATGAGCAGCAGAGGTGGGACCAAGTCACAAGTAAGTCTCAAGTCCCGAGTCCTCAACAAGTCACAATGCGCTCTTGACCAAATGCTATTTGCGCCGCGTTTGTTGTACACTGCAATTCGTTTTTTCATTTTTTTGCCCACCGCATAGATTTTGTACCCATACAAAGTAGATCTGAGGGAATAAGTGTTGAGTTGCTGAGGATGAAAAGCGTTAACGTTAGTTTGATTCAGGAAATTAATTGATTCATTAGTCCAGACCATAGACTGTATATCAGAAGTGGACGTAGTCATCGTGACGCCACCCGTTGGTTTAGGAACGGCCGTTATGAATCCATCTTGGAATATGGCCGCCGACATGTTTTTGCTTTTTGGAACCGATGAACGTGAGTTATTCTATTTGGAATGCGGAGGAGTGACGTAGAGACGCCGTATACGTCTCTGTTAGCAGCAGCAACCTGTCAATCACAGTAAGCCCCGCCCTAAAGTCTACTCCACTTTATGGTCTATTTGACTCTAAATGTGATCATCATTTACTAAATGAACATCATGCTGTATTGAAGAAGACTTGAAATTAGTGCTTGAGACCATAAACTCATGTTCACAATGTTTACTGAGGTAATACATCAATGAGAAGTAGAGTCATTTTCTCATAGACTTCTATACAATCTCTATACAGACGTTTTTTTTGCAACCGGAGTCTGAATCTCGATGACTTTCATATTCTTGTATCAAGTATTGCATCTTCCCCAGAGGACGAATCCTAATGGTGGTGATTCCCTGACTTCTTCTTTGCAATATCTTTACAACTTTTGGACGGATTTTCCATGAAATTTTGGTTTCGACGTTGATGTCCTTTTTCATTGTGAATTGTAATATCTTTTCAAGTTGCGCCACCGTCAGGTCAAATATTTACCCCGTTCAATACTTAAAGTAACGACATTCCCGTCAGCCATAGCTGTGATCTGTGTTTAGTGCTAGCATGCTATACTAGCACGGCCTCCCACCGTCCCTGCGAGAGAGCTTTTGCGTTGTTCCTGCAGTCAAACAGTATCTCCAGCTCAGACCAGCCAGTTGGGTTTCGTCCAATCAGATCGCGTCTCATTTGTAAACAGCCTCTCTTAGCCTAGGTGGGTCCCGGCTACATTTTTTTTGAACCTTGCACTAGTTGTGTTTAAGACCTCTTTGACAACACTTCACCGTTATTTGGTGAAGAAATGCATATAATTGATTTACTTCTTGGGAGTAGCTTAAATGCAGCAGCTGCGAACGCCCTACAGCTCGGTAAACATTACACCTGCTAAACCTCAGGGTCAGGTCTGAGAAGAGAGTCTCCGTTCCCTTGAGAGTTCCTTAACGTGACCGCATCCTCTGCCTGAGCCTTTTCTCACGACCCTACGCGTCTGCACCGCAGGTGCAAAAACACGCCGACGAACAAACAAACAAACTGTGAAAACAAACGCAGGGGCTAATGACGGGCCAGCTGCGCTCCGCTCACCAGGGTTCCCTTCCATTAGTTAACCGCTTCTTTATGACTTTCCCTTAAGGAGTTAATGTGTCTGGAGTGAGAGCGAAAGAGGTAACACCTCGGCATTCGGTCTGCGTCGAATCTACATCTGTTTTGAAGAAGGCCGGGTTTTTACACACTTAAACCTGCACTAAAAGAAGCGTGACTGTTAAATCCATTTACACCTTTTTTGTTGCTTGACGTGGTTTTATGTTTAAGCTAAAAGGCATAAAGAAATGTGCATGAAGTTAATTCTTTAGCTCTGCAGCGAAAGACTTATTGACAACTGTAGATATCCAGACCCCAGGCAGCACCGGAGCATGAAGAAACAATCTGCAGCGACACACTGAACCCTCAGCCCTGTTCACAAGCAGGAGGGCTGATTAGGACAGAGGTGTAAAACAGAGCTGAGGCACTGGGCCAGCTTTCTCTCCATCGCTGGTTGAAAAAGAGTCCAACCAGGACGTTAATATTTCATCCCGGGTTCACCAATAAAATACTGGCAACCTGAGTCTGGAATGAATTTTGTGGGTTAGAATATTGCCGCGCTTGGACTCGGGGCCAGGGGCAAAGAAGTGAGACTGTCACACGTACAATATTCAATAACGAAATCCCATCATCCTCCCCCGCTGGCCGGCCCTAAACTATGTCAGTCAGCTACTGACACTTCCTGAAGTTGAAGAAATAATTTGCAGAGAGGTGACGTCTTTCAGCTCTTATAGGGTGAGGTCAGACCTTATTAATACGTGATGAGAGGATAATGCCGGAGTAGCACAGCTTTTTAATGTTTGTTATCAAAGAGCAACTGTGGGCTAAAATACCACAAGTTACTACGATACATGACGGGATAGTTTTCAAAGAAATGTTGATCTAAGAGTTGTCGTACAACTTGTACAGCTGCGTCAATCTCAAACATGCTTACCATTTCTCTGTTGCTAGTTCTTTCACGTAGTTAACTAGCAATGTAGCATGATGGCGTCCCTATTCTCAATCGCACCCACCGTGCTTTGATTTCTCCATTGTTTCTCTAACTGGGAAGAAACAGCCTTAAATGGGCACAACACCAGACCTTTTTTGAATTTTTAGAATTTTTACTTTGGGGACATTTAACATTTGGGCAACACCGATTTTCACCATCGCACAGCGGAAAGAAGCTTTTTGTTTTCAGACTGTACTGCACTTCCTTTGAGTCTATATGAGTCTAAAGGCCTTTTCCCCATTACTCATAAACCACAAAACTCAGTGGAGCTTTCAGTTTTGACTTCACGCTGTACGTTAGGTATCGTGATTAGCTACTCGGATGCACCTGTGTCTAGTTTCTCTATGAAATCACCCTCTCAGGTGAAGTCTACGTCTCCGGCGAGGGACTATTTTGCATTAAAAGATGCAGCGTTCAAAAGTACTCTGAGGCACGAGAGATTGAAATGTTCACTCCCGCTGTTCGGTAAAACAAAGCACGGCGTGGTGTTTTCCTGTTAAACGACATGTGCCGGAGTCTGCGCTTATCCCGTGAGCTGAGTGAGGTCTAGAATAAAGCCACGCAGAAGGCTGGCCGGCCTCAGTGTGTCTGGAAACGGCTGCAGAGCAAGTAATAGCAGCAGGCATGTGGGAGTGTTTAATGGAGAGTGGAGTAATTTGCGCTTTTTAATGATGATTAGAGGAGGAAATTGGCTCAGATTTACAGTGTCACCAGCGAAACAGAGGCGGGAGAAAATAGAATAAAGGCCTCTAAATTGTCTGATACTCGTGTGTGTGTGTGTGTGCGTGATGCATTTGTGTGTGTGTGTGTGTGCACAGGTGTGAGACAGAGGGAGAGACCCGTAACGTACGACTGACCCCCCCCCCCCCCCACCCCCCCATCACAACACCCATCCACCCACACACCTCCACACCTCCACTTCCAGAGGAAATGTATCACTTAAACCAACTGCAGCTCAGCTCACAGAACCTAATGAATCTGGACTCAATTTTACGCCTAGCTGCCCTTCCAACTGACACACACACACACACACACACACTCCCTCTCTTTCTCACACACACACACTTAATACCGAGGCAGACTTACCTATAGCTGGGTGGTAGTCTTTGTGACGTAAAGAGGAAATTGGAAAAGTGTGATTATGGCACTGATTGGCAGTCTTTTCTGACCTCTCATCCACACTTTATTCTCCGTTTTGACCTCTCCATTATCCGATGAAAACCTCCAGACATATTCTGCCTCTTCACGGCCCTTTGTCTCTTTTTTCTACACCTCTTGGTCCCACTTCTTCTTTTTTCTTTTTTTTTCACAGATTGTGCTTTTTGCCAAATTAATAGAGTGAATAAAAAGTGCACTAGAGGAGTAAAATGAAGTTGGGTAGAGTAATTACAAAAATGTGCATGGATCTTGTTAACGGTAACGTTTTGCCTGCGGAGAATGCAGGACTACTATTCAGAATAAACAGCCATTTTATTACACTGTATTTAGTCTGACTTTGCCTTCCAGTTACAGTAGATGTTTGTGGGTGAAATATTTATTTTGGCCTTCAAGCATATATCATTATCTGATATCATTTTCAGTCAGGCTGTAGGCTTTTTAGCATTTAGCATTTAGCATAGAGACTTACAGGGTTTCTACCAAGAACATTTGCAGATTAACTATTTCACATTGACATGTATTGGAAAAATAACATGCAAAGAAAAAAAGGTAAACTTGTGTTTGATTATTTTCAACCTGTTGTCCTTTTAGCAGACAGATGGCTAGCTTCATTGTATAGCTCTCTAAGGCAGCGTATCTTTGTGGGTATCCTCAGCCTAATATCTTCTTAATGTGACACATTGAGGAGACCTTTCAAATGGGTTCATGTTCTGAGCAATGCTTTCTTTTCCCGAAGGCAAATGTTCAATATTTCCCTGGGTCAACATGTAGAAAACACCCACCTATTGCTTATAATCTACTGATAAATACTCCTTGAACTGTACACCCTCATATTTGCAGACACAGTTTTTTCTACTTTAAACATTGATATCTCTACAGTGGCTGAAGGGATTTTAACCATTAAAAACGACATTTGAACTGTGAAGATAGCCCTTACCAATGAGAAACCTTGGAACATGACCCCCTTTCTAGCTTGGTGAGCTTTATAACTTACAGTAGCTAGCCTGCTGTTCGACTGGCTCCCACCTTGAGTTCAAAATGTTCTTATGTCCACCGTCTTCTTACCAGCAATGGGCATTTTAATCGATATTTATTGTGGTAACGTGAGCAAAAATACATGTTGAGACAGGAGTATGGTTGAAACAGCTAGCATATTAGCTCGCTACCCATTTAGCACGTGGGAGAAGTTGGCTTTCTGGCCGTAATACCCTTAAGACTTTAGTTTTAGGCAAAAAAACGTACTTAGTTAATTTTAGGGAATGAACATGGTTTGGGTTAGTTGCTAGCAAGCTATGCTAGACTAAGCTAGGTTTTTTTCGTCTTTAAATTCCCGTGTCATACAAAAGACTGGAATAACATACGGTCCATTCTGGTTACTTGTAGTTCAATTTGTTACAAACAGGGATTTTGAGCAAAGATTTAACTGTTAACATAAATTAAATATGTCCAGATAATCACACTGAATTGCCGTTTAGCTTCACTCCATTATTCAGTCTCACACTGTGTTGCAGTAGAGGTGATAGTAGAGAGTAGTGTCATCCATGCTTGTGGCCATTTTTGTGCGCCTATTTTCCCAACTCAACAGGGAACACAACCCCTATTTAACCCCCAATTTGACTTCCTGTGATCAAATATCCGTAGATGTGTGTAGCATTACTTTCTTTGACTTCTACGTCACTAAATTTAGTAAATTGACACTGAAGCTCGTTCTTTCTCCAACAAGGGAAACAGCCATTTACCGAGGCGACGCCGAACCTTTTTGAATCACTGACACATTTTAAAACGTGGGCGACTGAGAGGTCTGGAACCAGGTACAATTCTCCTGGAAAGCATTTTGAAACAAAAACAAAAAACTGCGTGTCGCATTTTTAAATGTTAATTGTGAATATTTAAGAACAAAACTCTTCAGTTTGGTGAAAACAAGCTGCCGCTGAATTGGTCTCCCACCTCCACTGAGGCCTCCGTGGGTTTTGAGAGAAAAGCTCTTCAAACTGGTTTTTAAAACGTGACATTTAGTGTGAAATCACTCAAACAATTTTGATCATAGATAACAACTTGAGAGGAGAGCAACCCTTAAAATACAGGTCTGTTATGATTCACACAAACCGCCCAAAATGTCTCTCACACACACACACACACACACACACACACGCACACACACAATCATTCTGTAATTCTGAAGATGAGCTGTGCAGCTTTTTTTGGTGGAGAGCCGTAGCATGCATTTCTCTATTAAGATATGTAAATTCATAATCTCTCAAATACCCATTTGTACATCCATTTCTGTCTGTCATTCACACAGCCTTCGTTCTCTCCTTCTGTCAAGCTTCCCCTCTTTTTTTCTGCCTCCGTCTCGTGGTTTGTGTGTCTGTCTGTCGCCCTCTCCCCTCTGCCTCCATCCAAACAGCAAAACGCCAATGAAGGAGACTTGTCTCGTCCCTAAAGGCCAATTGTCAGCCATAATTACCATCAGAGAATTAGAGGTTGAAAAAGCAGATTAGATTAGAGCGCACGTTTCATCCCGCCCCCCCCTCCCTTCCCTCCTACTCTTCTTTTTGCATTGTTCCTTTGCACTCTTTATTTTTCTCATTATTATAGAATTAAAGAAGAAAGAAATGGAAAATTAAAGAGTGCAGGAAAAAAGAAAAACATTGGAAAAGAACAAAAATCCGCAAAAGAATATAATAGTTTGCATCACGGCTGCAGCCAAAGATTACTTTTACAATAAATGAATTTGTCCATAATCTTTTACTATTTATTTCTTTGTTTAAAAAAACTATCACAATATTGTGATGAATGCCACTTGACACTTTCCATAAAGCCCATCGCGATGTCTTTAAATGGCTTTTTTTCCCCAACTAACAAGTGAACACCAATAGATATTACATGTTATACGCTGTGAAACAGTGAAAAGCAGCAAATCCTCACATTTGAGAAGCAAGAAACAGAATGTTTGTTTGTTAATGACGCAATTCATTAAATACCAAAACTATACTTTTTCTGTCAGTTGACTAATGCATTAATCAACTCGTCATTTCAGCACTAGTTTGCATTAAAGTCAGATATCGTTCAAACATGCGCTTACATTCAGCTGCCAGTTCAACTGAAGGGACAGGTGTTTCTATTATTTTGTCCGTAAGTTTAGGGCAGAAACGGCTCTATGGAGGATGTTGCTTGTGCTGCTGTTGGATTGTTTTGCATTATACAAAGTGACCGTACAGTTGAATCCCCCCTCTCTAAAACTGTTTTAAAAAATTAATGATTTATTGCAGGACTGTAGTATCAGACTGCATTCGCTTCAGCTGTAGATGCACCTAATAAACTAGCAACAGAGTGTAAATAGTCTAAGTATAGACTCTAGCGTGCACACACATAAAGACACGCACACTTATTGATTGGCTGGGCAAACCTTCAATAAAGCTCCCCCCTCTGCAGCCGTCCTCCAGACACACAAACTGCATGAACGTCAAACTACACACACACACACACACAGACACAGACACAAGCTTACACTTTCTCTAAAGCTCCGACACAACCACAAACGAGCGTAGTGCGACTGTGTTTGATAGAGTGAGGAGTAAAGCTCGATTTGGTCCTTTGGCACCCTGGAGTTTGGATCCTGTCCCCACTCTTTGGCTATCCTCTGTCACTTCTGCCTTGCCAACTCTGTCGTTCTCTTTCTTTCGCGCACACACACACACACACACACACACACACACACACACACACAGAGCATGCCAACTGTTACACTACCCAAGCCAGAATGACCATGTGTTGTTGTATCCTTCTAATGTCTCCATCATAACAGCAGCGCTTCTAATAGCACTTGATCACTTCTTCTATGACACCGCGCGGTTTCTTTTCTTCTTCTAATGTCCTCCTTCTTCTTCTGTGGTACTCAGATCAATAGAGGCTGACATCATTTAAATGCAGCAGGCCGATCTTTACTCTCTCTTTCTCTCTCTCTCTCTCTCACACACACACACACACACACACACACACACACACACACACACACACACACACACACACACACACACACACACACACACACACACCCACGCCTCCTAGAATCAACACAATAATTGAAATATTTTCAACCTGATTAGGTCTGGCCTGCTGGCTGGGTCGGTTGCTAGGGCTGTGCTCCCTGGTTGCTAGGGGGAGTAAATCATCTGGCATTATTTGATTTCTGTTCCAGATATGAAACCGTTACCGCGGCGATTAAATGTCTCACAGCTTAGACACCTTGAGGGGGGGAAAAGACTGAGGAAGAAAAAAAAGGCCGAGAGAGAGAGATTAAGTTGAGGAGGGAGGGAGAGAGAGAGAGAGAGAGAGAGAGAGAGGGAGAGAGAGAGAGAAACCCCTCGTGAGAAAGAAATATGAGAAAAAGGTGAGAATGATAATGCCTAAATACAGAAATACAGCATGTGTGTAAGAGAGAGAATAACAGGGTAATAAGGATGAATTGTTTGCCTACACTTCCAAGTCTCAGTTGGCTGTTCTTTCCTCCTGACGGCTGACAGGTTAGTGTGTGTGCGTGTGTGTGTGTGTGTGTGTGTGAGACAACGACGTGTTTATGCTAGCATGCATGCACAGTTTCCGATGGGACTGACAGGCATGCGTCCTGGTGTGTGTGTGTTGCGTGCTCGTGGAGTTGTTGATATAGAGATGTCTACAGAGTCACGGTGAGGGCGCGGGGATCCGCCTACACATGGGAGCTGTGGGCGTTCTCAAATGTTTATAAAACACAAACTGAACCAAGTACTCCCACTGGAACACTCGTTGTACACAGAAGGAGACGAGCAGGGAGACAAGAACAGACAGAGTGAAGGCGAATGACTGTCATTCTGAGGGATGCTGTTCAAAAGTGTTTATTTATTGAGTAAATGGTTTAATACAAACACAGTCATGTATATTTAGTACTACATATTTTCTAAAAACTCCATAAGACACGTCGTATGTTGTAAAAGGTAGCTATAATTTCAATAGTTTCTACGTGAAGTGTCTCTGTAGTATCTTGCGTTCCCACTATAAACCAAAGTCTTTCTTCTTGCAATACAATTCATACACCGATATTGCAAGTATCTCTCTGTGTGTGTATAAGTATATGAATTACTATATAAAAATTAAAAAAATTCTAATTTAAAGGAGCTCTCTATATGGAATTCAAAGTCTATGACGGAGGGATTGCCTCCACACAGCTCTCAACATGGCGACAGCCGAGCCAGCAGGCTAGCAGCTAACGGTGCTAACAGCGCAAACGGTGTTTACCTGAGAGGTTTTAAAAGAAACACAATGGATTTATTTTTCTACTAACATAATGAGGAAATGTTAATTAACTTAATTATATTGCAAGTCTAAAAAAAAGTTTGTGTCGAACACTTTTTTCCCCCTCCAAAATATCCAATCTCGCAGAACTATATCTGCATGTAGTGACTAGCATCATTTTTGAAGCCTTGAGTTCGGCATCTTGGCCGTCGCCATCTTGGTTTCTTGCAACCTGTCAATCACAAGGTAGCCACGCCCTAATTTGACAATAAATGGGACCATAACTTGTCAAATGAACATCATGCTGTATTGAAGAAGACTTGAAACTAGAGATCGAGACCATAAACTCGTGTATACAATGTTTACTGAGGTAATAAATCAAGAGAGAAGTAGTCTTTTTCTCAGTTTAAGGTTGAAGGTACTTCAACACTGGCTTCGCTTTTCAGAACCGGAGGTTGCCGTCTGAGGAAAAAAATCTGTTTTTATCAAGCTTTGCCTTGACCAAAGTGCTTTTGTTGTCTAATTTAAACTGCAGAGGGACGCCCAGGGCTCCAGAATCAAAGTCCTGCGCTACACTCGGCCTCCAACCGTCCAACCGCCTCCCTGCAACTTCAGGTTGGTATGCTGTAAATACATGCATGCTGTAAATATAGCGTTTCATTCACTCAACAAAAAAAACAGTGCCTGTGTAGGTAGTGATTATGTTTGTCACTATGATACAATTGGGGAAAGAATTTAGTTAATTTCTAGGAGACATGATGGGCTTTCAAATACAAAGTACACGTATTGTGCACATTTCTTTCCAGAGAAGTTTTTAGATTCTTCCAGTCATCTGTTTCTGTTACAACCCGGCGCATTTATGGAAGAGAAAGTAACATAAAACCTGATGTTTTTAAAGTTACAAAGTTATTTATCTGAAAAATAAGGAGCTCCTCAGATGAACATAAGGTAATGGAGGTAACAGAAGGGGCAACAGGGCTAAACGAGTATTTAAATCAAAGAAACAAACAAAAACAAAGAGTCAAAAAAAATGTGGTCTTCCACTTATCTCAACCAAAACTCAGGAAAATATAGACTTCCCAGTCTATCTATAATCAAAAGGTACAAAAAACAAGCGGTGCAACCTGTTCCTAATGTTTTCTAACAGCCAACACCTAAAATGTATACGTGTGAAATCAGTGTAGAGTAAACCTCTCAACATGTCGTGTTCACACACTTCATGTTGACCCCTCAAAGGCCGCACGAAGCCCTGTCTGATAGGATTACAGCAGTAAGCGCTTGTATTTGTATGTAGCTGCCGTTCCGTCTCCCTCCTCCCTCTGTGTGTGTTTCTAACTGAGCAGTGAACATCGTTGAGTAATACAAAGCTACTTGAACGTGCTGTCAGATGGAGAGATGAAAATGAAAGAGGAGGAGAAATGATTGTGTACCACTCGCAGCACTCCACGTGAAGAGCTCCCAGACCGTTTTATGTCAAGCACCCCAAATAGTTCTGTATTTGATCACGGACCCCCTTTTGACAAGTTTGTGTCCTTACCCCACATTCATAATGTCAGCGACCTGGTTGATGGGTTGCTCTGTTCTGAACAGTTGTTGCCGGCGTGAGAGGCTCTGGTTTGAACAGCGTAGTGGATCGAGTGCAGCTCAGTGTTTTTACGGCGGCGGTACATCCTCGCATAATGATCGTCTTCTTCAGCGAACTGAAAATGAAACAAAGTGTGAGGAAACGGCATGCTTCTGTTTCTCGAACGGTAGTCTTTCAAATTAAAGAAACACACTTGTACAACTTTGACTGAGCAGAATATTGTGTCGTAAAATTAAATCACAGAAGCAAAGAACGTGTGGAAACCTGGCTGTCGATGGCCCAGCGTTTGCGAAAGGTGCGGCCAACTTGTCGGCAAACTTTTCTCAGCCGACGAGCTCGTTAACCCTCCGACCTTCCACGCGTCACTCGCTCAGTTCAATCGGAAATGAATGGACTTGTAGTGACTTGTTGTTTGTGTTGTTTGCGGTGTTAACATGAGGTTGGGAGCCGAATCGGAGAAGGGTTTTGTTGTTGACATGACACAGAATTAATTAAACTGCTATTACAGATGGAAGGATAAGAAATAAAGATGCTTCCTAAAGCAGTGAGGTTCAAGCAGTCTTTATTTTGTTCGGGGTCTTCCTGTCAACCCGCCAATTAACTGAAATCTGATTAAAGAGCCTCAGCTGTTCAGACCCTGTGACACTCACAGTGGATAAACCACAGCGCTCGATGCGAGAAAGCAACTTCTTTAGTGTCCAGTTTGTAGTTTAAATGTCATAGAAGTATGTGTTCCAGTGTGGCAAAGGTTATTTTCTTTATTTACTACTCCTTTGCTCATTATATAACTTGACTCAACCTTTTGCCTCCTGATACATTTCCTGTTCTTGATGAAACATGAATTAACACCCAAGTATTCATTCTCTTCATGAACTATTGTATTAGCTTTACGTTGTGTTGTAAAAAGTACAGTTTTGAGGGCATAATTAACCTCTCAAATGCAGTAGTAACTGTAAGCTAACATATTGCAATACATGTCATAAACAACCACTTTAATTGACCCTTCGCTTAGCCCCGCCCCCGCTGCTACTCCGTCAAGCTGTCAGAGCTGTTACCATGGAGCCCACACTGTCACTAACTGCACTAATTATTATCTAAGTATTTGAAAAGTAAAAAAGCGATTTCAGAGAGGATTTCAGATGTGTTTGAAGAATATATCCTGGTTGTCACACTCAGCAGTGAAAACAGGTGAAAAAGATAAAGATAGAAGCTGAAGCTACAGATCAGTGTGAAAGTGAAACACCACCTGCTGATCAAGACAGAAGACAATGAATTTATGGAACAACACTGTTCCTGAAAAGCTGGTTAGGTTTTTATTCACTGTTACAATCTTTAAAAAGCAAAAGCATGCATGTGTAGACATTTAGCATACCTCCAGTAGCTAGCATAGCATAGATGTGCTAATGCTAGGTAATGGTGTTCGACCATTCTGCTAATGTTAGCTCCACAGGGTTTTACGTAGAAATGCCTCCTTTACAATGACACAACGCTTATTATGACAGGCTCCAAATATACCAAACCAGCCTGGACATCGAGAAAACCTTCGGAAATGACCGAAGCTGCGCTATGATTGGCCAGTCTGCGATCTGGTTGATGAGTAGTATTATTGTGGCTGGTTCATTGAAATGCAGCCCGATATATTCATCAAGGGAAACCATTCAACTGGAACAAAAAAGTATCACAAACTACCACAAGCCGTAACAACTTTTACCTCCCCAATTAAATACAACACTGTGATGATCTACTCACCTTGTGTCCTGGAAAAAGATGTTTGCACGCTGCTAATTGGTTTCAGCACACTTCAGTAAAGTAGCCTTTCTCACCATTTAATTTGCACTTAAAAAAACATGTTTGACTTTGTAAAAACTGTTGATTTCCCAAAAGCTCAACCTTGCGCCTTTACAACCACCAAGGAATTTAATCTGTAGTAGTACACAACACACTTATAACATACTGTACCCCTGTATAAATAACTATTCCAGGTGAAATTAGTGTGTTTTTCTGCTTCACATAATGAGTTAGTAAACCACATAGATTTTCTATTATGTTGCAGTTGTGATAGTGACGACGATACAGCAGCTCTACTTTCTCCCATTGATGTAATATTAGTCACACTTTAGGGGTAGTTTGCTAACTGCAGTGAAAAGGATCATAGTGTGTTTCTGGCGGAGAGTACACTACTCTAATTGCCTTAAACCTGTTTCTCCCATCAACCAGTCAATACGCCTGCAGTGTGTGTGTGTGTGTGTGTGTGTGTGTGTGTGTGTGTGTGTGTGTGTGTGTGTGTTCAACTGGTCAATAAAGCGTGTGCTAAGAGGCAATTGGTTGTTTTTCCTCAACTTGACACGTTAAATGCAGTCACACTTCAGGTAAACACACATAGGCGCACTCACAAATACACACACACGTGCACTCACAAACACACGTGCACACACACACACACACACACACACGCGCGCTACGAAGCTATTGGGTAAACGGTATTGATTCTGGCCTGTTCTCAACTTATTTTCCCTATAACCCCTCGGAGCTCAATCACACTCACTGACGAGCATGGAGAGTCTCTTCAATCACGCCCACGTGCAAACACAAACATTTATTCATAAGTGCAAACACACCAACAGAGAGACAAAGTGCTGTTGTGAATGCCATTTGTTGACCCAAATGAAAAATAGATGATTGAAAATTTCCACTGACAACTTGAATTATTTACTTTTTTAAAAAACACTCTCACTGAGGCGACGTATTGTCCGAGCTTCCAGTCGATTGTTGTCGTCGTCGACTGGATTTAATGGATTTAATGGGTTTGAGTTGCTTTAATTCTACCCACTACAGGGATGTCTCTGAAAGGTACGACCGGTTCAGTGTTTTCGTTTGAGCCTGGCCAGTAAAACTACAAGTTAAAGCTTGAGGAGGTCGGGGGTGGTAGACGGGAGTGCAGCGCGCTCACGCAGGAGACCAAGTTGCTAAGTTGCTTCAATGCTTCCTTCCTTATCTGCTTCAGCATCGGGTACACACGACCAAGGAGAAAATGCTCTCCCACAATTAAAGCGTTGCACGATTCGGCCGTCAATAACGTCTGCTGTTGCTCTTTAATTGCACACTGTCGATGAACTGAAAACATCTTCGGAGATGTGATTCTGTTATGTTCTTGGATCTTTAATTGAATAGTACACTATTGAGTTTGTCATACACATTTTCTATGTTATAAATAAAGTTGCATATTGTCAGAGCAGTCACATTCTCTTAGCACGCAGGTTGTCTTTTCCTAAGTCTTTACAAAGTCAAGGAAAAGTGTTGTTTTTTTTGACGGACCTGTAATTAATCAATTAGCTGTTAATAATCATCAATAGCCAATATCTTTTCGTAACCTTAACCAAGTGTTTTAGTTGCCTAACCTGAACCAGACTAGTTGCCATGTGCAGACCTTTTCATTATTACTAAAATAATTAACTGCACTTTGCACAGGCAGAGATGCACAGAGGACGAGTCATGTCCAAAAGTATTAAGAGAGAGATGGACGACAGTGGTATCTATGCTTTATCTGCTGAGATGTTGTTATCGGTTCCTGATCTGTACCCCAATACAATGGAGATAAAGTCACATTTGAAAAATACACCGATAATGTGTTTCCGTGAAAAATTGCACAGAGCTCCTGTCTTCCAAAGACATAGCCCCAAATGAAACCGTCCAAAACTAGCAGGGACGTGGATTCAGGACTGACACGTTCATGCTCAAAATGTATTTTCTGATGCTCTGAGCACCACAAACACCTCGGCTGTATTGTGGCAGAAATCTCAGGAAATATGTAAGGAATTGGCATGAAAATCAAACAAGATGAGTAATGATTGTCTACAATTAAATCTGATAGTTACACTGTACAGAGAACACAAACACGAGGACTCGTCACTGCCAGAGAGGCAGAGGGGTCCTCTGTTTTTTAGAAGCAGGAGTGTGAGCTTTGACACCTCCGCGGCGTCCAAGAATAAATAATTAGTGGAGTTGGCAGCGGAGAAGACGGGGGACAGAGATGTCATTATTTACGCCAGATTATAGACTCACACACACATTGACTCATGCATGTACGGTACATATTCCCACAAGCGTGCTTGCAGATGTGCAGTGGGTGATGACCAGCTTTTCATTTGGCAGGTGTTTTTAGATTCATCCGATGTCGTTAGCAGCGAGTCCTGTTCACACACTGTCGATTTCAGAATAAGAATCAGCGTTATTTGGCCACGTATGCGTGCACGAACAAGGTATTTGACTCCGTACGTTTGCGTCTCTCACAATGTACTTACAGAGATGAAGAAATAACAGCCAGGGACATGAGCCAACTAAAATATTTGTACCGGTACTGTTGCGCTCTTGAAGATTTTACTCTATTTTTAGCCACATTAGAGGCATGGCACTAGGGATGACAGTGGAACGTCTGTCTGTCCGCCTGGAATTTGTAATCTCAACAATTATTTTATTGATTGCCATGGAATTTCATACATTCGAGGTTCCCAGAGGATGAATCGAACTGACTATGTTGATTCTCTCACTTTCCATGAAGTGTTTTTCAGCAAAATGTCTCGGCATCCAGGCCTATCGGATGGATTGGAACGACATTTTGGTACAGACATTCATGTCCCCCTGAGGATTCATTGTGATAACTTCAGTGATCCTATGTTTTATCGTCCAGCGTTAACATCAGGTCAAAATTTTGATTAGTCCAATACTTTTAACACCAAAGCACCTGCAGAGCTAACGACATCACCCTCAGCTGCACTTTGTTTATCGTGCTAATTAGCAAACATTAGCATGCTAACATGCTAAACGAAGATGATGAACATGGTAAACATCAGCATGTTAGCATCAGCATGTTAGCATGTTATCCTCCTAATGTTAGCATGTAGCTCAGCGCACTAGCAGACTGTGGTCTTGTTATATGCAATCATATCATCAGCATCAGATTAGCCCCAAGTTTTGAACAAACTTTGCCTCCTGTACAAGTCTTTCATTTTAAAGCAAATACATTGTACATGTTTCTCATCTTATTTTTTCATTTTTTTTTATTCTCATTTTTCTCTTCTGTTGTTTCTATTGTATTGTTATGCACCAAAACACTCAGGCAAATTCCTTGCATTTGAAAACAATAACTATGATTCTGAATGTAATTGTATTCATAGTGGGTTTGGAATTACCCAAATGTTTGAGGGTTAGCCGTTGTTTTGGAACCGGCTGTCAATAATATCATGAATGCTGTAGGTCGTCTGCATCTCTGACGTTATTGTTTCAAAAGTAATAATCCAATGTGGCCGTAATCACATTTCAAAATGTCATCGTTGTATTGTTTTGCTTCTTTATTTATTTGCACGTTCTCAGGAAAACATAAAGACAGCATTCACATGCGAGCAGCTCCTCTGCTGTGTTCACTTCCTTTCACTTTGGTTGAAACGATGTTTAGTTCTTCAAAGGTTACGAGGTTTTGCCGTAGATGCTGTAAATCTGACAAAGGAAAAAATGACGTTTTTAAATCATTGCTAAATAAATAAAAAGCTCAAGAGCAACATGAGTGCACACTTCCTTTTTACTAGTCACCTGCAGACGTAGGGAGAAGTACGTGATATGATGTTCAGCACTAGTTTAATGACCAGCAGTTTGTGTGAAATATAAGATGTCGTCTTTGTTTTTTTCACATCCCATTTTTCTCCCCCTTTTTCTTTCTTTCTTTCTTCCATTTTCAGATCTTCTTTGAAGCCCCCTTCTCTAACGTACTACCCCTCTGTCTACCCACCCCTGCCTCTCTAACTCATTTCAAGCGGACATCCAGACGGTTGTAGACTCACATCTGGAAACAGCATTTAGCTCCGTTGAGTCTCAGGAAGTTTTCACACTTCACGACTCATTAACCTGCAGACCTGCAAGAGAGAGGGCAGCGGGGGAAGTGAATGGAGGAGGAGGAGGAGGAGGACAGATGATGGGTTGGATGTAGGAAGGAAAGGGTGATTATGGAGCAGGGCTTGAACGATGGTTTGAAAACCAAGGAAAATTGAGCACTCGAGCACTCATCAGCAGTTAAAAGTTGATTTGCACGTTTCGACGGCAAACTGTGAGGCGCGACAAGTAAAAGCATCTTCGTTGAATTAATTGGTTGGGGGCAGTTTGAAACTCGGGCAGTTTTACTGAGGAGTTAACGTCAAAGAACAAATATATGGACAACAAGCAGGAGGAGGTGCGAACAATTCCCAGAAAAACAGATCGGACTGAGGACAAGAATGAGGGGCGACGAAGTGGATGGTGTGCATGTGCGTCTGTTGTCCAGGGTGTCTGTGTCCGGCCCTCTGTGAGTAATGTGTCGGAAAGAAGAGCTTTCCTAATGAAACACTTCTCCCGGAGTGATAATTACACCAGTAGAAAGCAAGGACACCTCTAGCCGACGTGTGAAACTTAGCTGACTAAAACACAAAGTTCCTACCAGGCTACTGTGTGTGTGTGTGTGTGTGTGTGTGTGTGTGTGTGTGTGTGTGTGTGTGTGTGTGTGTGTGTGTGTGTGTGTGTGTGTGTGTGTGTGTGTGTGTGTGTGTGTGTGTGTGTGTGTGTGTGTGTGTGTGTGAGTGAGAGAGTGTGTGTGTGTGACACGCTTTCACGGTGTGTGTATGGGAGTTTGACATTAAAAGCTTTGCTTAATAACCAGCCCAATAACTTAGAGCAGACCTTCTCCCAGATGTGTTTGTGTTTTTCCAATGCAGGGATACACAAGCTGACATTTACATGAGCTGATTTAATGCACTCACTTTCTATACGCCTATACTGTATATGACGGCCGCTTCCTGCCGCAGAGGGTCAAAAATGAAATTATATTAACTTCCCCCCCCCCCCCCCCATCTCCCTTTTTGGTTCGTTTCCCCCGTCTCTGATTTCAATCTCTTTGGCACAGCTGACTGGCAGCCTCTGCTTTCACTGCATGTCACAGTGGTTGAAATCTCACTGAGGGGCTCGATGCAGATAAGCGGAGAAGATGTGGATAAGCAGTGACAGAGCCGGGGCTTAGATAGGGAGAAGAGACGAAAGGGAAGATGAAAAAAAAATGCTTGATATGTATTGGAGATGCACAAATACACAAAAGATCCCCGTGTCTTTAATGGAATTTGCAGGAAATCTTGTATCACACTTCGACAGCCAAAGAATTTAGTTAAACAAATCAGACCTAGACCAGCAGAACAATTCAATTATTCTGCGTGGCTTTAATAAATGTTTGATATGCAATACATGGGGACTTTCTAATTCAAATTTTACGACTTAACAGTTGGGGCTTTTCCCATTAATTCTCGACACACAAAGTTACAATTTGCATTGTGGGCATTTATTAAATAAATATGAAATAGTCTAACAAAATTATAGTAGGAGCAGGATAGGGTGGAGATTAGCGCACATGAGTAAAACAAAAGTTTCAACTACCGGTGCGTTTATAATACAAACTCCTGGCATGTGTGCGCTGGGATCTGCCAGATGAAGTATTTAATTCTTTGCTTTAATAGATTTTTCCGCCTTTTTGGAAATATGGAAATGCCCTTGCTCCAGACATTTCCACACGATGTTAGCAAATCTCTCTGTTTGTCCTGCTCTCTCTCTCTCTCTGTTGATGAGATTTTGAGTCTTCTGTCATTTCTATAGACGTCCATAATGTTTTCCAACTGGCAGATTTACAAACAGTAGCATCTGGAGACTCTACTTAAGGGTGGCTTTAGCTGCCTGCTCAGTACTCTTTTAAAATTCAAGGATTACCACCCTCTGGGATTTGGTACATGACTATCCATACCTTGTGCCTTGCTGGTTTTTACACCTTGGTGACAGAAATAATACTTCTCTGCAAAAATAATTCTGTGTTTCATGCAAAAAGAGAAAATAAAACAAAATCTCATAACACAATATCAGCATGTTTTTCATCCACTTAATTCGCTTTTCATAAGGAAAGCATTGAAAACACATTGAGCTAAAGAGCAATATAAATCAAATTAACCCTTAACATTTCATGTTTACGGCAACAGCATGTTTGTTTTGGGTGCATTCACCCACACAGACTAGGGTTTCCCTGCTATTGATGTTATCATTACCCCTACATGTTTCCATTGCAGACAGTTTGAATGAGGAGCTTCAAAACAACCGTTTTCATCTGACATGTGTGGGGACCGATGTTATTGTTAAAAGGTATAATGTACTGAGACGGCATACCCTAAAAAAAAATAATTCTAAAATTACAATATTCTGGTATGGAGTCGGTTTAAAAGACTTTTCATGATGCTTTTTGTTTTTAATTTTAAGATTATGTTTTGAGTAAATTTTTTTTTTAAGGTACCAGCAGGAATCGAACCATTACCGTTGAGTTTTCGGGGTGTGCTTCTTAACCCCTTGGCTTCAGTACCAGACACCCTGTATTGGTTTTGTTTTTACTCGACACAGACAGAATGTTATTTGGACTTAAAGCCGTTGCATTGATTTTCTTAATGTTAGCATTAGCATCAAATTTGGGTTTGATTAGTTTATGTACTGCGTAGTTAACGTTGACTTAGGCACCATTTCGGAGGAAACTCATTGGGCCTTGTTGACAAAAATGGAACAAGACAACACAGATAATTTGCACTGGAACAGACGTTAATAATTGTCATGCAGAAAATGAATCGCGCATTTTCCGTATTCCCGCATCGCAATTTCACACTGGCATTGAAATTGATTTTATTTTTTTTAAGCTGAGAGGACATAAGTTTATGTTAAACTCCATCGTATCCTCATACAACGGATCGTATGATATAGATATATTTTGAATATATTTTGTTGTTTTTCGCAGGTTTTCATACAAATGTCAAGCGACGTGAGCGTTTAGTGCGCCTACGCAAGCCCCTGCTTTGTTACAGCAAAAAATCTACTTGGTTAAGTTTGGAGCAAGGTTTTTTTTGGGTTGAAATAACTAGAGAAGTGGCGTTACTAAAGTACGAAAGTTACGTAACAAATAAGTAAATGTTGACTTCTGGTTTCAAAAGGCACAGAAACGGCAGAGTCCGGGGTGAAAGTAGGGTGTTTTACATCCACCCCCAATATGTACGTTTCTAAAACATTACACGTCCACGTGAAAAAAAAACGACCCAGTACCTCACCACATCATTGTCTAGCGTTAGCACGTCAATGCTATTAACAATTGGTCAATTGGTTAACATTACATAACTCCCAATAATCCATAACAGAATCTCTAAAAGGTATTGGACCTCACTGCTTATATTAAAATCATCTCTACTTCTTTTACACTTATTATATTACTATTATTGAGAGTTAATCGCGTTGTAAAAATCTGCTCTATATTGAGAGTTTAAACTCAACAACTGCTGAAGACCAACACAGCAGGGAGAAACCAAAGCCTCTGCATACATGAAATGATTCATCGTAAGATAATGAAACACATGTCGAATCTGTGCCCAGACAAGTCATCACTATACGGGGTTAAACAAGAACGGAGGTAATATACCACCCTGACTTACCTCGTTACTGACATGAAAATAATCAACATTTCTATAATCTGCATGGTCTGACAAGTATACCAATATACAACAACTTTACACACATACACACACACACACACACACACACACACACACACACACACACACACACACACACACACACACACAACGTGTCTCCTCACTGTCAGAAACACAGTCTGGTTCACAGGAAAAACCACGGAACAGACTTTACCGCCATCAACTAAAAGGGGCACAAACAGCTAAAGATTTGGTGTATACAGATACAAAAAATATTCATGTAATTATTCTAACTCCATGTACCCTGAAATAACTTCCAAACGCCCCCCAAAGCACTTAATGAATATACAACTCAGAATTATAGCCAATTACTTACTGTGTACTTCTACTTCAGAGGTAAACATTGGAGCATTACACTTACCTGACAAAGACATGTTACTGGTTATGATGCACTATTATTCATTTAACTATTCAACATCATATTAGAATTGAAAGCTTCAATTGAACAGCCGTTCAGCACATTCAAGTACAGTCTGCTGACATTGATGCAGGACTTTTACTGTGTGGTATTTATAGGAAAAAAGATAGCAATGAAAACATTTTTTAGTACTTCTTCTACCACTGCCAATACCAACAATTTCCAGTTAGAAAAAGGGTGAAAAGGAAAGTAAGTCACGCGTCTAATCATTAAACCCGCCCCTGAAAAAACACCCAAATCACTGTCCTTGCAGTCAGAAACACCGGTGAACACTCAGCGGAGGTGAATTCCAAATGGGCCTATTAGTCCCTCGCTTTGACATAACCACCGCGGTTATAAAGTAGAGCATTGATTTAATCAGCAGAGGTATTTTGCTGGCCGTAATGTTATTAGCGTTATCATTTAGTATCAAGTCTTTACTCACTGGGGAAGTTGCGAAAACACCAGTGAAATAGGGATTCTGCTTCCAGCTGGCTGTCTGCTGACTCCAGAGAAGTAAAGAGGAGTCTGGTTTTAACCTTTTTTCCAGCATTCATGCCAAAAGAAATGTGGTGAATGTAAGTCAGGCCCGCTGTGGTCAACATGGACTCAGTCTGCAGAGGCCTCAAGTCCCGCCCTGCTCCCCAGAGCGCTATGTGCTCTTTTATTGAAATCGTATTAATATTGAACGTGTCGGGTGTCCAAATTGCACCAAATTCAACAGGGCACCTTGGAACCCCAGCAATACACCCGCCAAGCGTGAAGTAGAGCAGATTGTCTGTCTGTCAACAACCATCAGAGATTCCTTACTTTTTAGTGAGATGAAAAACCCAACCGGCCCTAAAGAAACATGAAAATGGTGGAATTGTGACGGTGATTAAAAAAAATGGACATACAAGCAAAAAAGCTGATTTTTTGTAAAACATCAACAACTCTAAGTTTTCCATTCGATTTCTATCCATCACCGCAATAAAGTTGAGGTGATTGTAAGGCTGTTATCAATATTCTTAATTCAACCTGTTGTAACTTTTATGGCAGGGCATAGCAGCACTGGTATCATGAATTCAGATAGAATATTATGAACTTTAAAGCGTGTATAACAGCCGAGTTGGCATATGTTTGACTTTTGAAGTGTGAAATGTTCCTTGCTGCTATCGTGTTTATCGCTCCGGCCTCACTATTATACCCTCAATGAAGTCAACATCATCAACAGTAAAGGCTTTAATGCCTTTCTGCCTGTGATAGTTTGATTTCATGTTCAGATCATCAGTTTTCATTATAGTAAGGGGCTTTACTGTTCATTATATGTTTTCCCTTGCTATTTCATTTGTCATTACATACTCAAATAGCATATTTCAATTTAAATCTATCATTGGTCCATATTAAAGCTCAAACAAAGCCCCATGTCTAAGTTTTCCAGCCTCGGCCCACAGCACAGAGGCTGCTCTTGCTGCAGCGTTTAGGTTCAAGTGAACTGATTTTTAAATAGTCGATTTATTGAGGTCTCAGCCCACAAATAGTGAAGTGGGGGAATATGAATTGTCGCTGCTGTGATTTAATGCTCATTGACACTTACAGTTACTTCCTAACGTTTTTATGTCCCCACTCTTGTACATTTGAATGGCGATGAATCATAGTTTTTTGGCCAGTCACCAAATGTCATCAATGCAATTGTCTGTGTGACAATGGAGCGGTTTGGAAGACCCCGATGAAGGCCGCAAGCCAAAACACATTGGTCTCACAATTTGGCTGTTGTTTATAGGAAAAGTGTTGCAGCCTGGTCTCCAAAAAATCACGTTCTGACATTATGAAATTGCATTGTCAGCTACAGTTCGAGGGAACGTATTTTCTCCTGCTTACGTTTGTTTTTGACGTACCACTCATCTGTTTCTAAGCAAAGTCTGCCTAAGGGGTAAGTCAACATAGGACTTTCACCCAGGAGACTGGTGTTCATGTCGTGTGTGACGTACCAAAAGTGACGTATTTTAACCCAAAACAGGACATTTTACTAAACCTAATCAGGTACTTGTGTTGCCTAAACCAAAATGTAATGGAGAATGCGGTTCGAAACGGCAAAAGCGCAACAGGCATATGATAGGCTGAGCTGATATGTTTTTCTTTATCTTTATCTATCTCTATAGCTTGATATATTTCTATATCAATCTCTAATATATGTCTCTCTATATCTATGTCTCAATCTATCTCTATATCTTTATCTATCTCTATATCTGTCTCAATCTATGTCTTTCTATATCTATGTCTCAATCTATCTCTATATGTCTCTATATCAATGTGTCATATCTTAATCTCTATATCTTAATATATCTCTATATCTGATCAAATCACACGTTCATAATAGAGTGCCACAGGGACAATGCACAAAACTCATTTAAGTGTAGGATTTGTAATCAATTTGAAAATGACAGATATAAACAAATCCACAATCAAAGTATTCGTTTATAGTTGGAGTTGGTCACCTTGTTGTGTGCCGCTTATGGTCGGGCGATGTTACCAGCCTTTAGTTTGGAACAAATACAATCCCTTGGTGCACTGAGCTGTAGGACTTTGAGGAGTCGTGACCTTCTGCCGTTAACGCTTGAGAGCAAACAGTTTGAGGAGCTGCTCGGAGGTCACATGACGGCAACATACACATTTGTACAAAAGATAACAAAAAGGAGCGGCCGCAGTGTATAATGTGTTTGGCTGACTGTGACCCTGTAAACAGCAAAGACCCACAAATTCACGTTCTCAGCCTTTACGAGGCCTTTTCACAGTTCCAAAAGAAACGTCTCGCTCCACAGGACGGACGATCTCTTTGTGAGCAGGAGGTGTGACACACTATAAGATCAATTACTCTGGGCCTATCAAATCTCTGCTCGGTTTAGTCTTTCATACCTTTCATCTGTTTTGTTTTCAGAGACTGATACAAATGTTTGACATTGCAGCAGTAAAAAAAAATGTTTAACTCTATTTTGCCCTTTTGTGCGTTGAAAGACTGATTGTTGTCTGTAATTAGTCCTCATGACCATACAGGTTGCAAATTCAATGACATGCCTAAAGTGATTTCAATGTACGTAAATGGGGGTCAACGACCAATACTTGTCTAAAGACTGACTTACAGAAGTGTGAACCTTTTCTTTAATGGAACCATTAGCTGATTGATAATTGGACAGTGGTTCAATTTGCGAACTCATCCTCTGATTTGCTTCACAAACAGTGAGCTGAATTACAAAACCACTCAATGAAACGTACACATTTATTGTTGTGGCTTTGATTAACGTAAAGCAGAGGTCTTCAAACTGCGGGGCGCGGGAGAGTTGAAGGGGGAGGCGTGGGGGGAGAAACGTGGGACGGCAGATGCAATTTTTATCCAAACTCGTGCTCTTTCTCCGAGTCATAACTCAATCAAATGTGAACCCGCAGACATGATGCACGTATTTTTAGATTACGTTTGACTCCCATGTTCTGATGATATTATCTATGATGTCCATTGGGAGTAAGAGACCAAAAGGTACTTGAGGCACTATACAGAAAGTATGTCAACACATGTAGGCCTATAGGGGTTTTACATCACAACACACTTCAAATTTATTATTAAACCAAATGTAAAATCTATAGCTAGCTAGCGCTACGGCAAGCTAATATTGCTAATTAAAACGTTATTATTTAACATAAAGTCAGCTAGTTGGACAATAAAACATGTCCATGTTTTGCTTTTATGTCATTGGGTTTGATGACGGCGTACGTTCTCAGATTTGAATGCTAAATATTCGTGTTTTCCGTGTTGTTTATTTGTCACACCTCTGGTACACAAAGGCCTTTATGCTGATGACTTGTGTTTTTCTACTTCAGACTCAGTAAGAGGATTTCTTTAGTGCCACTTTACTTTGGTAAAGGATCTAAATACGTCCCCCGCGACTGTCTGTACTGTACTGTAGGTCCAACGTGGAGCATTTTTAAAAATACACAGTTATTATTGATGATCAATAGCCTACGTGATGAAATTGTTAAGCGTTGTTGAATCTTTGGACTGTGTGTCTGTCACTTCTACGCTTCGGTTAACCCCAACCAGTTGGTGCCAGACCTCTATTGAACAATTTGTCTAGATAAATAACACACACATCTGTGTGTGCGTGTGTGTGTGTGTTTTAACTCTCTGATGCTGAATCAATGCGACACCTCAGGGATGGCACAGTGGAGGGGGGGGGAGGAGGAGGGGAGGGTCGTGTGCCAGGCTCGTTCTTCACATTGTTATTTTTTCTTTTTTTTTGTAAAGGAAGGGGTGTGAGCGAAATAATACCCGCTCATTAGGAGCGCGCGGGCTCCTGGTTAATTCATCCTGGACTGTCACGGGCTTGTGTACGACCCCCGGGTAACACATAAATCACGCGCAGAACCAACCGGTCGAGCTGCGAGCTTCGTGCCCCTAACGCCGCTGATTTATCAACCAAATTACTGCGAGTTCCTGCTCGGCCCCAACACTTTGCTGAGGAAATCACCGACTAACCCCTGAGCGTACCGATTTATTGAAAAGCTGTCTCCCCCTACCATGCCCCCCTCTCCAACTCCATCTCCCCGCGCCCTGCCCCGCTTTCTGTGTCACTCCACTCATCTCTCACTGACTTAATTAAAATCTATCCCGTTGGCTCGCTGGCATTTATTACAACCACTGGGCTAATGAAACAAAGAACACGACAAAACCAAAGCTGCTTTGTGCCCATAAACGTTCATTACACACAGACACACGCACACGATGCCTCCGACTGTACTTATTGGCATTTAAACAAGGTGGGCTTATTGGGATGTGTGAGTCTCAGTCAGCATCTACAAACCCCAAAGGGGGTTTTGAGATATTGAAAAAAAAAAAAAAACTATTAAGTGCAAAACCCCCCCCTGTGTTTGTTTTGGCTTTGATTTTACTTCCTCGTTGTTTGAGGTTGCAAAGCTGTAAGTGTAAAATGAATAATAATAATAATAATAATAATAATAATAGCTATAAATCAAACATTTACTTTTTTCTGACCTTATTAAAACCCAACATTAAGAAAAGTATAAGCGAACCCTTCCTTTGCTCCTCTTGCACATTAAGACAACGTGCCAACATGACCATAAAGCATTGTTGATATCCACATGAGGAAAGAGTTCATGCTTCTTATACATGGGCTATGCATGAGCACATGTATAATAGCATTTATAATGTGTTCGCTAAAAAGTATTTTGATCACAGACAATCAAATGTACAGTGTGTTTTACACTTAATTACTGTTTTTTTGTATGACAATCAATTTCAGAGAGATGCAACTCCCTGTTCAACTGTTATAAAACTCCAATAACAGAAATCCAAACAGACTTATTTGTGAGAGTAAGCGCTGCTTTAAAATACCTTCAACACCAAGAGCTGAAAACGTGATGTAAGCACGAGACCAAACAGCAGCAATGTGACAGTTTCTCCAGGTCACTGCAGGTTACAGTCATGCTTCTGTGCACTTTTTTTTGTAGAATTAGGGAAAGTCATGAAGTATAATGTGATAAAACGTTGTTTTGAGCTGTTAATGAGTTTTCAAAAGACCACACAGAACATTAGGATCAAAAATAAACCAGCTTCGGATGTAAGAGAAACGTTTGTGTGACAGGCTGTTAAAGTATTTAACTTATAAGTTCTCCAATAGTTCTAATTAACTTTAATTTCATAACTATAATTAGTTTTGCTAATATTTAGATTATCTTTAATGTGTAGGATGTGTAAATTGATTTGAAGGTGATTGGTTCATAAATAAATTAGTTTGAGTTCTAAGTGATTTTAAATAAATGGGGGGGGGGGGTACTTTAGTTTTTGGTAAATCTGTCACATGAGTTATCACTTGTCATTCTTGACCTTAAAAATAATCATACATTTTATAAACTAAACTTTAGAAGTACTTTTCCAGAGCTTTCATCCACATCTCACGGTCTTCATCAGTATATCAGTGAACTAAATAATAACTTTGATCATATACGCTTTATTGTGCTGAAAACCGTGCAAGTCCTTAAGTTGTTTTGCTGTTGAATGCATTATCTCTTTTATTATGACTTAATAATATGCAGTTTACTATCAGGCCTAGTCCCTTCATCGTGATATCTGAAGCCAATACTTAACCAATACTTTGACTTAGTAACCAAAACCGCTTACTAAATCAAATATGGTCTCACAGAGGATCCTGCTGGCTGCTGCTGGCTGCAGGCCCTGCAGTCCGGATCAAAGACGCGTAAACCTGATGACAAAAGCTGCTAATTTACTCCGTGTCGGAGCGAGGGAGGTGATGGAGAGTCAGGGAGGAGGGGGGAGGTTGTAATAGGTTCTTGAAATGACGTCGATAATTAATTGTGCAAATCTGTTTCTATTAAATAAAAACAACACGTATATTGAAGAACTCAATTAGCGTTAATTAATCCCGCTTCTAAACTGCGTGAGATTGGAGGACTTTCTCTTCTTCTCTGACATTATTTCTCTGATTCTTTCTAACCTCGGGGTGTTTTTCTTCTTCTTCTCCTTCCTCTTTTCCACTCTTGGAGGTTATAGGCAGCCATTGGACTCTCTCCTCTCCTGGCTTTTTTTTTTTTTTGCCTCCTCTTGAGAATTGGAAATGGGGGATGGAGACGGGGAATGTGGAAGGTGCTAAATTAGCTGGCTGATCCGCGCTCATTGCCGCATACACATCCCCCTATTACTGCGCCCTGGCGCCGCTTAATATTCCGGGCATGGCGGGCGCGTCTAGATAGCAGATTTATCAAATGGGAAAATGAATGTATGATGATCAGTTAAATTGAAAATCAGCGCCCGGGTGACAGGCCGCACTGACACCTCGGTAATTAGAAAGAAAAATGATGGCGTCCGAATGCATAATAGAGCAAAAACAATTTACGCTTTTCCCCCCACGCCGTAATGATCGCGCGCTCAAATTGAAAATTTCTCCCGGTTTGAAATTGAATTCATAAAGTGTGATGCATGAGCGGCACAGACACAGCGGGAGGGCCTGTCCGGTCCGGGGCTCGGCTTGATCGATTGGTCGTTTGTGCTCGTGCCATCGAAATCTCTCTCTCTCTCTCTCTCTCTCTCTCTCTCTCTGTCTCTGTCTCTCTGTCTTTGTCACTCTCTCTGTCTCTCTCTCTCTCTCTCTCTCTCTCTCTCTCTCTCTCTCTCTCTCTCTCTCTCTGTCTCTCTCTCTCTCTGTCTCTCTCTCTCTCTCTCTCTCTCTCTGTCTCTCTGTCTCTGTCTCTCTGTCTCTCTGTCTTTGTCTCTCTCTCTGTCTCTCGCTCTCTCTCTCTCTCTCTCTCTCTCTGTCTCTGTCTCTCTCTCTCTCTCTCTCTCTCTCTCTCACTCACTCACTCACTCACTCTCTCTCTCTCTCTCTCTCTCTCTCTCTCTCTCTCTCTCTCTCTCTCTCTCTCTCTCTCTCTCTCTCTCCCATAGATGCCTAGGTGGATAGAAGTTATAGTCTGATTGACCATGTTTCTGGTCGGACACACAGGCCTTTTCTTCCCAAAATGGACAGAAAAAGTAAGAATGCGTCTTGTTTAGACATGCAGACATGTTTTTCCTTTACATGAAAAGAGCATCCAACGCACTAAACCAAAGCTGTTTCAGCGGATTTGCACCATAATCTGCTCGAGTTCTACTTCTAAAAGGCATTTCGCCTCCAGATGTATTGCACGTGCCTGATTGTGAGGCCTATAATTAAAGCCACAGGTCCAAATGAACAGCAGGTGTAGTGAGATACTTGGGCTGTATGGTGCCTCTGATGATATGGAAGTAAAATCATAACCCTATTTTTCAGTTCATTTATTTTGAAAAGAGGGCCTGTAATCTACAACAAAGGCGCACTTTATGGGCTCGTTGTGTCTCCACACGTGCACTCACAGCACAAACACTATATATGCCTCGCTGAAGGGAGATCAGACCTATATTTTCTAATTAATCACACTCTTGAAGCCAAACGATTATAATAAAAGCGTTTCCTCCCTCCAAAAAAAGAAAGAAAGACAGAATAAAAGTAGAAATTTCACACCGCGCACGCGGAATGAACGATTTAATGTGATTGTTTCGGTCGAAGGGGACGTTTCCCGAGGCCTTGTGGGGAAATAATGTCCTTATGAATTAAATAATAGGGTTATTACTTTCATTGATTTTAGCTGTCTGGGAATTTAGTGTTCAGCTCTGGTCTTAACCCATCCTCCTCCTGCTGTTTTTCACTCTCGCTCCCTCCTCGTCCTCTTGTCTAATTATTTTCCTGTAAGCCCCCCGCTTCCTACAGCGCAAATAGCAGAGTCACTGAGCGAAAATTATGTAAATATTATTAAAGGGACTCAGGCACGGAAATTCATTTTAGGTCGGCGCGGCAAAGTAAAGCTCTGTCCCTCGGAACCCCCTCAATTTATTTGCAAATAAAGGCGAGGTGACCGGGAGGGATCAGGGATATTTAGCCGGGCTGTCAACGCGGCTCCTCCGCGCACCGGCTCGCCAGAATTAATGGTTTTAATAATTGGGATTTCAGTTCCCAGGGAATTGGTGGCGTTTACACTTCATAAGCTAAACACACTCTTTTCCCTAACGGGCGCGCGTGCGCACGTGGGCACACACACACACACCTGCACGTTAAGGATAATCTGTCTCCTCTTCTGTCCCAAAACATCTTTTAATTCAGCCATTCTTCACTTTCTTTCTTACTTTTTTTTTTTTTAGCTCAGCCAACAATTGGTCAAAAAATTATTAATGCAAGCCTGGCACATCGCCCCCCCCCCCCTCCCTCCTTCCCTCTCCTATATCTTTATCTGTCTCCCCCCGAGGGACTCGCAGTCCTATTAGAACAAATGACGAGGGGGCCCCGGCGCTTTTGTAAAAAGGCGCAGGCAGGCGGGCGCGCGCCTGTCCTATTATGTGCGACACATGATCAATAGGGCGATAACGCAGCAACATCAATATAAGCGACAGAACAATGAGGGATATCATCGAACATCTATCTTAATATAGCCGACTACAAGGGCCGTCTGACAACCGCGGCAGCTCATGAAAATTCCGCCCCAAGAATCTACCGCCATCTCCTCCTCCTCCTCGCGCTCAATAGACTATGCGCGCACACGCACACACACACACACACGATGCAGCTGGCGCGGCTATTATTTTCCCATTTCAATTTGACACCCCTGCCTTTCATGCTAATTCTATTATTGTAGGAAGTTTATGTGATTCCGTATCACTAGAAATCGGTAATGTCTAATAACCCTTTGGGCTGAAAGGAGGAGGAAAAAAAAAAAAAAAAACACTGCCTCGAGACCTGCGGCAGCCAGTGGGAAAATAATTACTTTCATATCAAAACTCAGCAGGAGGCGCAGGGTCCTATAGCCCGCGGCCACTAACCTCATTCCAGCTCGGCCTTTCAAATGAATAAATTTGTTAAAGCAATAAATACAAACAGCCAGACGGACTTGAGGCCGAGCTCTGGCTCACTACACAGAGAAAAAAAAGAGGATTTATCTGCTGTAACATGACAAAGCTCCATCCGCCATGATCCAAGGTTCTGCCACACAGCACCCCCCCCCCTCAACAGGGCCCTAGAAAGACAGTGATTCAATTAAACAATAACTTTATTTATCAAAATGTTCACATATAAATATCGTTTTCTCGTTTATACAATATCTGAGGATCTTTGTTGTGTGTAACGGTGTTTATTGTGGCCGAGTTTTTTTGTTACAAGTTGGTCACCAAAAACAGAGAGAAAGAACCTGCTTCTAGGTGTTTAGGCCCTAAAGCCTGAATGGGAGGACAGCCGCAGCTTTTTTGGGGGGGAGGAGGGGGGGGGGGGCATCTGGATTGATCACACATTATGATTAAAAAATAGATGAGAATTAAAGTCTCCTGATTCCTGATATGTTTTTTCGAGTGTCTCAGCAGAGCTTTGGGAATGTTTGAATAGTCTGAGCGGTGTTCCTGGTCCTTTGTTTATGTTTGCTCCTCGCAAGTGTTAGTCCATATCGACATCCTCTCCATCTGTTCCGGGTGTTTCTTGACAGTCTGTGTTTGCCTCGAGACACTCGCAGGGGTCCGGAGACGCTCGCTCCTCTCTTGCACCCGTCCCTTCAGCGCACAGCTCGTCGGCTGTCGCTGCTTCCGTCTGAACTTTCGACCTCCTCTCGTCGCCGCTGTCGCCGGAACGCGTGGAGCTCAGCCCGTTTGGTGGGGGAGAACCGGGCAGCCTTCCATTGCTGCAGTCGCCGCCACACTCCTCCACGTCTGTGTCTCCGTCCGCCCTATTGCTAATGTGATCGTGGTGATGCTCCACGCGGTCCGAGGTCAGAGGCTTGGCGACAAAGCCGGAGAGGTCGGAGGGAGCGGGGCTCCCTTCGCTCGCCAGACACCTCTGTCCCAGGCTGAGCCTGTGAATGCTGTCCTGACACGGTGAGGCCTTCAGGGCCGTTTGGGGCACGAGAAAGCCCAAGGGCTGATGGGTAATAGGGTAAAGCAAGAAGTGACCTTTACCCACCAGTGTCCTCTGACTGGGCAACGAGGGGAAGTCCAGATGAGGTTTCCGTCGAGGCGTGGCGTCGGAAAGGAGGCTCTCCACGCTGAAAGGGTTGCGCTTCTGCAGGGCGGAGGACCTCGGGCCTCCGGGACTGGAGCTGTGCGTGCTGCATGGAGAGACCTGCTCCGGTTCTCCCGCCGTTCTTTGGTTTTGCTGGTTTTGCAGTTGGCTGAAGTCGTGTCGTGTTTGGTCACAGCTGGATTCGGTGTGGTGTCCCCCTGCACCCTTTGTTGCTGGCAGTTCAATGTGAATAGTCCTGCCGACGCTCGACGACTGCTGCTCGCTGTCGGTGAACTGGGAGACCCCGCTGTCGCTGTCTGAGCCGCCGGGCGTGTGGAAGCTGTCGCCCGCGAGGAGCTTGTTCTGGGACTTCAGCAGCTTCCTCTCCTGCTTCCGTTTCTTCTTCTCGGCCCGCTCTTGGTCCCGGCGTGCGATCTCCTCGGGGTCCATGGGCTCGCCGCTGCACGTGGTCGGGTGGGAGTTGTGAGCAGGCCGCCCCGGCCCTTTCTTCGTGTTCTCCTTCTTTCTCCACTTCGCACGTCGGTTTTGGAACCAAACCTGTGCACACGCACACACACACACACACACACACACACACACACACACACACAGGTGGGAAATTGACACGTGAGATGATTATAGTTTGAAAGTAGTTTCTTTCCATGTCATCATCTGTCAAAACACCATTTATTAATTGGTTCAGAATATTCATATCAATTTGGTTTTGCAGTTTTGTTGGGATTGGTGCTAAAATATGATTAATGGATTATTATACCAGATTATTCATTGTCAACAATTTTGATCACCAAATATTCATATAAGTCATTTAAAAATGCCAAACATCAGCTTGTTTTTGCTTCATGGTTTTTGGATGGATTTGTATTCATGTATTTTTGTAAATTAAATATCTTTGTGTTTTGGACTGTTGGTTGCACAAGAAAAGGCAAATTGAAAACAACTTTTGGGCTCTGTGGATTTACAGACTGAACAATCCTAAAGTGAATCAACAATAAACACAAGTGCGGGCCAACAATACTGTGCAAGTCTTTATAAAACAGCACATTCATTTCTTTGAGGCTGGACTTGTAAAACGACATCATGCATATACCACCAACATGAACCCCTCCACAATCTGATGCAACACATCCCTGCAATAAACACATGGACACCAAAATGTTCACTTTCTGCCAGCTGCATCCCAAATTAACTGTCATTTACGAGGACGAGTTTGTGTATTTGGGGTTATTTTTCTTGGATTAAATTGTTCTTAATAATTTATCCCCCTCCAATAAAAATGAATGCAGCAAAATGTCACTTCTGGTGTGTGTGTGTGTGTGTGTGTGTGTGTGTTTAGACAACAACAGACCTCACACCTGCCACAGCAGTGGTGATAAATCAGTGTCAGAGCGCTTATCAGATGGTAGGACAAAACCAGATTGCCTACAAATCCAAACAAATTCCACAAAAGCCCTGAGACAAGTGAGATCACTGCCGCCTGCCGATCAGTGTCTTAGTTTACTGCAGCCTTGAAGGTGAGAGGAGAAGCCTGCGTTGGGCTACTTTGGGTCACAGCGGTGGACCAGCAGATGCACACAGATGTTCCGCTGTTAATTACCAGTGAGTCTGCGTAATGGGTAACTCCGCCAATTTACATTTAATTGTACCGTAGCGAAATCAGCCATATCCGGTCTCTGTATGCTCCCTTGCGCTCAGCCCTCCGCTCATACGGGGATTCAACACTCCGGCTCTCCTCCGCACCGCGCCGCGCCAAGAGACGGAGCCTCCACCCGCCCCGAGAGCCCCCTCGCTGCCGGGCCTCTGGGCGCGCTCAGGGCCGCATGTTCGGCGCTGATAACAGCCAGGAGTTTAGCATGCGGGAGAACGATCCGCGAAACGTTGCATAATAAGGACGGGACACCGACATCCTGTGCGACAATGGCGCTTCTTATGAATTGTTAATGTTGGTTATATCTTTCCCCCGCAAACCTGGTGATAAAGGCGCGCTAAGCAGCTTGGGGGGACAATAATCTGAGGTTTAGGAGCGAAATCCCCCAAAACAACATGCAGCAACGGGGAGCTCTGCTTCCGTCCCGCTTTTTGCTCGTGCATGCGAATTGTATGTGGCTCAGAAATACATGAATATACGTTAAATGACATAGAATATCATACATGGATGCACAGTTTCTACATGCTGAGCAAATAACAGGCTACGTGTTAAACCTATATGTCTTTCTTGTATTATTATCATTATTATGATGCTACTAAGCTATTATTATCAGATTAAATATAATGGTGGAATGTGAAAGATGGTTGCATCATCTTTAACAGAATGACATGTATTTTGATCCTTTCATAAAAAAGGGTATCATAAGGTCTTGCATTTTGTTAAATTGTAAACATTATTTTTCAGCTTTTTAGCATCAATAATCTCAACAATATTACTATTATAATATAATAATCATTATTATTTAAAAAATCATATTTGTACTGTTATTATTTGTTAATTGATGTGTAAAAAGTGTGAATATAGCATAGGCTAATCTTAAAATATTGTACATACTTTTACTATAATTTTGTGTATTTTGTCAATACCAAACAATATGTATTTTTAAATGATAGTAATGATAATAATAATATTAGTAATGATAATAATGATAATAGTAATAATAAAAGGATGTAATTGATGCATTGCATTATCTGAAACTTTAAATTGAACAACCTAAACATGTAAACAAATAAGGGTGGAATTGAGAATAAATTGCAGATTAATCAGATTTCAGCTAAATCATTTGATATATAACTGAATGTAAAGGAAGAAGTCTAATTACCATTTTCACCTCTTGGTTTGCTCAGTAAATGGCCTTGTTTTTATTAACCCATAAATCAATAGGTGGCCCTCATGCATAATTCAAAAGAGACCCTTTATTGATGCTTTGATAATTGACAAATAGCTATCTGTGTGTGGAGTACGCCTTCACAAAACAAACAGCCATCTGACGTCTTTTTTAAATAACCTTTTGTAGATTTCGACATGGAAGTATCCAAATTGAATGCATTAAAACGTCTGAAGTCGAAACTATATCTGTTTTCCCTCCACTCAACAAAACGAATGAATAATTGCCTCCCAGAACATTTGACTCATTTCTTTGTGTCTTTACCTGAACCCTGGATTCCACGAGGTCAAGCCTGAGCGCGAGCGCCTCCCGCATGAACACATCCGGATAGTGACTCTCGTTGAAAGCCTTCTCGAGCTCCTCCAGCTGCCACCCGGTGAAATTCGTCCGCGTGCGTCTCCTTTTACAACCGGGACTGTCCTTATCCGGGTCCCCAGAATCTGCAGGGGTCGACGTGTGTGTGTTTGTACAAGCGTGTGTTTGTGAGTGTGTGTTTGTGTGTGTGTGTGTGAGTGAGAGAGAGAGAGAGGAGAGAGAGAGAGGACTGTCATGGCACGGTTTGCTTGTAAGGCATCAGTTTAGTGTAAAGTTCAGTGTGACTGCTGTCGAACCTTTTCTAAATGTTGAACTCTGATAAGTCATGTCACAAACCGTGGGCCTAAAAGAAACACACTTTAATGCTATTTTTAAGATTTAAAACTATTCCCAATAATTGCAAAACTCCAGTTTTTACCATGTAACACTCAGGAATCCGCAGCCAATATCAATACCATCGAGTTTAATTATAAATAGTTGCCTTTAGTGTAACCTCTATTGCCATTTGTATAGTGAACTTATTCAAAATTAGCCTAAACATGAACTTTTTTCATTTATTTTTTAGGATGCTTGACCAAGCTCCAGAACTTTGAAGCAACATGGTTTTCTCTACAGACTAACGTTAGAAAATCTGCCCCTGCGGACTAAAAACATGTTTAATTTAGCCTAAAAGTCCATTATCCTCTTATTTGGCCATACAACATGTCACTTGGATTCATTGCACTTCCTACAAGGTCTACGTTGCTTTGTTTCCACACAGCTCTCTTCAATGAGACGTGAGACAAAAAGAGCCAGGCCTACCTGAGAGTTTAAACTGGCTGTCGGGCGACAGCAGCGAGTTGGAGCTGACCACCGAGGCCGAGCAGGAGCCGTTAAGTAATCCGTCTATAGAGAAGGAGGCGGCGGCCGCAGACTGCAGCTGGTGTCCGTTGGCGAGCTCGTAGAGGTGGTGGTGGTGGTGATGGTGATGGGGACTGAGACCGTACGGGAAGCCCACCAGCCCGCCCAAGGAGCCTGCGAACTGGGCGTGAGGATGCTCGAGTACCCGACTGTCCATGCTCGCCCGGGCTGCGGCGGGGCCGAAGTGAAGATGCAGAGGGAGGCAGTGTGGCTGAACATGCAGTCGAAAAAACAAAAAGTCAGGGAGAGGAGGAAGAAGAAGCTGCTGCGAGGAGGAAGGAGAGATGAAGGCGGAGCGGGGGGAGAGAAGGGGGAACCCAGGCTGCACGGACCCGTCTCCCGCGGCCACGGTACGCGGTCTGTAGAGGAGCGGCGGAGGACCGGGCTATACGAGGTAGGCTACAGCCTGTTTCACGTTTACGGTCCGACCGAGATGTCAACCCTGCTCTTTCTCTCCGCGAGCCAGCTCATTAGGACTCCTCCATCTGCTCGCGGGACCAATAAGAAACGTTAATCGCCCTGTGACGTCAGAGACGCGGTTAATGGTGTAAAGGAAGGCAGAGCACGCGGAAAAGAGGGAGAGAGAGAGGGAGCCTTTTGTTTTTTTTTACTTTCGTGGATCGATCGCTAATTACACCTGGCGCGGTCCTTTAATTCAGCCCTGTCAAAACAATGAGGACGAGGCTAAGCCGGCGCGTGGAAATTGCCATGTGATTGATAGGCCGACTCCATTAAATTCTCAGGAAATACAACCGACATTTGCGTATATTTATCATGAGAAAACACGTTTTCGTCTAACTTTCGGAAGCAATGAATCTTTCCCTTCTCCACGCTTTCGTCTCTTCTCACTTGTGCGCGTGCGCGCGTTTGCATTCTGTGTGTGTGTGTGTAAGTGTTTTACAGGGGCATTCAGGGCCAGATTGATCCAATAACAGCGCCTTTATCACCCCCCCTCTTTTTCCTGAGCTGTCACATCGCATTTTAAACTACAAGCCTCTCTCCATCTCCCAGAACCCCCCCCCCCCCACACACACACACACACACACACACACACACACACACACACACTAACTCCGCATCATTATCTCGATTTTTCACCTGAACAGCTTACACTGATGTTTAGTTGTAAACGACGAACAAAGTGGGTTGTAGCCTACATGATGTGGCGTTTCCAAGAATCCAATATCCGCACATTGCAGCTCCACTCCACGTCCACTGTTGTAGGCTGCATGTCGTTACAGGAAGGTGTTTGTTTTGTTTTCTGTCGTAGGAATCCTTTGCAACTACTGCATTTAGAATGTTTTAAGGTTTAATTAGCGTAATATCCACAATACAGCACTTTGAAAAAGAGAAAAGAAAAAGCACAATAAACTCTACAACAGCTACTGCGGTTTCTGAGGTCAATATCAACTTTTAAATTCAGTTACAGGGGCGTAAACATAGACATTGGCCGTGGGGCGGGTGGCCCAGAAATAAATATATAAAAATAGAAAATTAAAGTAAAATTCATTCTTATTCTACATAAATTATAATAACAGTGAATACATTATAAAAAAATTAACTATTTGATGAAATGAATATCTTAACTGGTGTCATACATGCAGTGGTGATTGCTGGGTAATATGTATGTTGATGTTGTCCAATGTTGTCAAGTCTCTATTTGAGCATGCAATCAGACAGGCCTCCGCTAGTTTAGGAGCAAAACCTGTCAACTTTACGCCACTGCTCAGTTATCGATCTTGTAACCAATCGGCTGTCTGCCTATTGACCTGGTGGGGTTTCTATGTTGTTAGCCGATCCTTTTCTCAGTTTGCCACCTTCTGTTAGTGGCACTTGCGATTGACGACATTCAAACTCAGGTTTGCGTTCCTCAAAGTGTTTCTCTTCTTCTGTGAACGGTGATCTCCTTTGAATAAAATGGACACAAAGCCTTAAATGGCATTGGGTGTCATGGGTAGCGGATCGCAGTAGGAAAACACAAGCACTGCTACTGTTATTGGGCCCCGGTGGTATTACGTCAACCGCTATTATTGCTCCGCCATAAGAAACCGTTTCAACCACCGCCATCAACCGGCATCGCGTGCAGCACGTTGGTCAGAACGGCGAGCAGAACAAGCATGAAATTGGACTTCTTTCTTTGGACATCTTTTGCTGTTCTGGCTCGTGAAACGGACCCTCTCATAAAAAAAAGTATTCTCCATAATAATCTCTCAGAAATGCCACAAGATAATAGACTAGAGGACTGTCATCTGTGGGTGCTCGCTATGGGGAAAACCCAAAGACACTACTGAGTTACTGTATAGGATCTTCTAAGATTTGCTCCTCTTCTCATGTTAATAAAGATCTCACTGGACAGAACGTCATGTGTCACTCGGTTTTGTGTTTTATTTTGTATTTAGCACATTTACCTTTGTTTTCGTCCACGTTTCCAACCGCCCTCCTGACATGAATGCATTAACTCTGGTGATCCCCTGATAGCACCATCATCAGGTCAAATATTTAATCTACTCAATACTTTGGTTTGTCATCAAATACCTGCAAAATGATTGACTTGTTTTAGCAGACACGCCTAACTAACATGGTGAAAATGGTAAACATTCTCCCTGCTAAACATTAGCATGTTAGCATGAAGGGTTGCTTAGCTCACAGCACCAACGTACCCAAATACAAGCTAACAGAGATGCTGCTGCGGCTCTGGATTCTTATGCTGGAATTCTGTTTCTGTAAAGATACACGATAACGGCCCCAGAAGACCGACACAGAGAAGGGTGTTCTGTGTAACCGCAGGATGCAGACACGTAGGTGAGGTGGCGAAGGACTGGTTCATCCTGCGGGGGACATGAATTTCATGGCAATCCATCCGATAGTTGATGAGACATTACACTCAAAACCACAAAAGTCACAGGAAAAGCGGGGAATCACCAAAGTCATTAGGATGTATCCTCTGGAGACCATGCATGTCTGTATAAAATGTTGAGGTGCACGGCTAGCGTGACTAAAAATATAAAATGACAAAGTGAAATTTTGTTGCTTCTCCTCCAAAATATAACTTTAAGCTTTTTGTTTTATACAATGAACACTGAATGAATATGAAATGTTTAGCAATATGTTGTGTCTGTCTTGAGGTAAAAGAAAGAAAGAAAGAGAGAGAAGGTTACTGCAATCAAAAAGTGAAGTTATCGAGTTAAGGGTCTTGCCTAATGCGGGGGAAATGGTGCTCAAATTGAAGTGTGCGTTGGAAAATGAAAGGTTTGGAAATTTACAATCACGACGCAGGCCAGGAGCAACTGGGTGTCCAGGTGGACATCTTTGGGTAAGCGATGGAGGGAGGGAGGGAGAGTTGAAGAGACAGAGAGAGGGGGGGGGGAAAGATTATACATATAAATTGTAAGCGGTGTCGCAGGGGCCAAATCTTGCCCGAGGCGGTGACTGCTTCATTTTGTGTTAAATTTCTTGACAGAAAGCCACCCGCGTGCTGGTGAATACTGAATGGTAATCAGAGCTGGTTGAATAAGTGCCTCCCCCCTCCCTCTTCCATTACTGTGAATTAATTCGACTTTATTTATCCAATTTCTGGAGCTGACAGAATGTTAATTTGAGTTGAGATTTCTCTCTGCTGTTCTGCCGGTGACCCGTAGCCCTGGGATTGGCGTGTTGTAATAACCTGAATCTTTCACCAGAAGCTCCGATAATTGTTACCTTATTAGCATGTAAATTGTTTAATTAATATTATTATGAAGAACCATATAATCCCTCCGTTACTTGACCCCGAGTCCACAAGCGAGCAGGCTTTCTGCATTTCAATGTCTAGTTTTTAAATGGTCTCTTTAATGTTGGCTGGTCCCCCCCCCCCCCCCAATCTGAGAGCAACTTTGAACGGCTTGAGAGGGGCTTTTGATGTCAGCCCCGTCTCTATCTCTCTCTTTGGCTCTCTCCATTCCCTTTTTTATTTCTTCATCGCTGTTTCTGATGTGTATTTATTTTCATGCTGCCATTTTTGAACATCAAAATCCAACGCCTTCTTGTCATTTGCTTATAAAAGCTCCTTTTTTTTGTTAACCCCCCCCCCCCCCCCCCTCCACCCCCCTCCACTGTCCCAGTGGCTGTGCGAGCCAAACGCATGCAGCGCTCGATGAAAAGCAGCCCTTGACATGTGGTCCTGGGAGACCGCAGCATTTAAATTCGCTTTTCTTCCTTCCTCCTCCTTTTTTCGTCGGGCACGATTGACATTGTCAGATGTTCGCTTTAATTAATTTGATAATAAGATGGGCGACACGCACACAAGCCAGGGTTCGGCTTGCCTTGCCTCCGGCCTTCCTCCCCTCTCTCATCTCTCTGTGCAGACAACACAACCAAACCCACACCGCTCTGAAGTCTGTCCCAGCTATATGTTGTTCACAATACTTGAGCTCAGAGTAATGCAACACAAAAAAAACCCTGTGATGTGTGTCCAGTGATTAAAACAACCTGAAGGGGGCGCTCCTGGTTGACGTTTGGACGTGCTGAACTCGCTGCATCTCATCACAATGACAGTGGAAATGTTGAATGTTTTGAAAAGCTGCACTTTGTTCTTGTGATATTTGACACGTGGGGTTAAGACAGGGACAGGATTAGAGTTGTCAAGTTCACTTTTTCCTTACTTGACCACCAGCTCCATCCAGGACACGCAGTGACCTTTGACCCAACCCAGTCCCCGAAACAATGTCGACATTGTTTGTTCCTGCAAACCCCGGACACTCTGAATGTCGACGTTTCATAAATACTTTTTATATCAGTCTCGCATCGTTCTTGTTGAAACCGTGGTTAACGATGTGGAACGATTGGCAGCAAAACTACCTGGTTAAAAATACATCGTGCTTTAAATTAAATGACATAATAACGTAGCGTTACAACCGTAACAATGTAACTATACTGTAAAATAAATAACCGCCCTTAACGGACTTTCTTGTACGTTAGGCTGTGTATATACAAGCATAAAGTAAACCATGCTGGTCTCATTCGTAGCTATAACTACGAAAAATAATGCGCCGTAATAAGTAGATATCCCACAAAATGATTTTGTATTTTACGTACCAGTGCGGGAGGTTGAGGTGGATGGTTCCAACAAACTTCCCGCCAGGATTCCGCTGTTTGTTCCACATGTGAAACGAGACGTCAATATTGGTGTATTTGTAACGCAACTTGCGTATCCCGAACAACGATCTTTTACTAAACCTAACGAGTTTTATCCTGTGAAAAAAGAGGTTTATTTTGAAAAGAGCGTACGGATGCCACGAGCACAAATTGACTCCTGCCTTTCGAAAGAAAAGGAGTAACTTTTCGTAAGATATCATACGAACCGTTTAATGAGGGTACGTTGAGCAAACGTTTATGTTCACAAAGGACACCCCAGCGGTCTCCTGAGTGAAAGTCCTGTGTTTGTGTGACCCACCCACCGCCACTCCCACCATCCGCCCTTCGTGGACTTTCTCGCTTGTTATACTCGTGCTTGTCAACAAGCCACCACTGCATCAGCAAACAGCTACTACTGCATAAGCTAGATCCAGAAATGCTCCTGATATTATGTACTGTATATATAACTTATGATCCCTTAACTTTCCATGCAGCGCCATCATCAGGCCAAAATGAAACG
>CM051693.1:25898836-26053836 GCA_028022725.1 Lycodopsis pacificus
TAAGCAGATGAATTTACTAAACTTTGTAGAAGAATAAAACTAAATCAACGTACTAAAGTAAAACACAACCCGCTGGTGCTGAAACAGCCTCTCATTCTGCATTAACCCCTCAGGCCTCCGACTATCTGCGCCATGTGTACACTACTTCTTGCTGTGGAGAATTCTGACTTTCCATAAGCATATTTAGCTCTAATTTAGGAAAATCTGTGCCGCTGTAAGCACAAGATCAGCTGAAATAATGAAGTTCCGGAGCCGAGATTTTGATCCAGACGAGGCCTAAAGGTCGGGCGATAAAGTATGACCCAATGAATCTTATCAGCTGATCATTTGATTTGGTAATGCACACATTATGCACGTTCCCCCAAAAAAAGTGACAGTTAATAAAATGACCTGGAGATCCACCGATAAGTAAAACGTTTGTTGCCGTTTGAAGTTCTCAATTTTACTTTGAAATAATCACCAGGAGCAGGTAATGAACAGCAGGTGTGTCAGTTCGGCTGATGATGTCACAGGCCTAAACTTCAAGTAGTTTTTGGGAGTAACTCTACTCCAATGAAATAACCAAAAACATGTCCACCTATAGGGCCCCTCCTATAATCCAGCCACAACTAATCGTTCTATAGTTAAGCAGTAAATTTACTGAGTTACTTTCCATCAGTGATGATGATGAGTATTATCATTATCATTATCATTGGTAATAGTGTAAGAAGTACTCAGGTCGTTGCTGAGGTACAAGTAGTCATTTAAAACTATACTCTGTGAAGAGAAACTGTCCTTCAGCAGCAAATGAAAGGTTTAAGCTCTCAGCTATGAATATGTGTTGATGTAAACATGTGTTTTCTAAAAAATGTGGTGATTTGTGATTAAAGTCATGTTGTGAAATGTTAAAATGCTACAGTTTCAAAAAATGAGGCAAATAATAGAAACTATTTGAACATTTGATTCAAACAATAACCCAGAACGCATGAACGTTTACTGGAATATCTGAGCATTTATAAAACAAAACATGATTTAAGCAGTTCATAAGAAGAAGAGTCTATTTACATTTGCCACTGACTATTCAAATGAATATGAATTAATTAACTAATATGAAAAGTGTTTTTATTCTCTCAAAATACCCCAAAATATACAGTAACAGTTGCATTAATGGACAAATGTGCTGACCAACCCCGCTCACATTTGACCCAACTTTTAGGTGAAATGATCCGGCAGCATCACTCATCACACTTTCACATATTATATCAAAATGTAGCTGAATCTCATTCAGTAGAAGAAGATTTCTAATATTTCTATCCAGCACAGTTCTATGATTTAGTTTGCACACCACTTTGTTTGCTATAACAAAATAAAGTAAATTAATAAAATAGATATACTATAAATACTATAAAACTAAAATGTTACCCTCAACAATAAAGTCGGTGACTTTTAGATGTTTTAACAAAGTAGATGAGTGCAGGTCAAGAATGTAACGTTCACTTTTTGTTTCTGTGACCAGAGAAATATTTGTGTGCCAAACAACACGGACTCCTCTTAAAATCAAAAGTTAAAGTACTCATCATGCTGATTTTACCCTTCACAAGAATATTATCATATTATTGATGCATTGTCAGCAGCAAGGTGGAGCATTTTTACTCATTCATACTGTTTAATCCATAAAAACCATCATGTTTTATTAGCAGTTTATTCGAATTCCCAAAGTGACTTAAAATGTAGCTGTTGAAGGAGCTTTATGTGACAGTTTATTATGTTGCCGTAGTTTGCATTGTTAGCCCACGTTAGCACCTTTAGCTAGCCTCGGTTGCCATGTTGAGAGCCATTGAGAGGCAATCGAAATGCTCCCAATGTTGGATGTTGCACTCTTAAATATATAAAACGTGCAACATTTCACTTTGAAAGAGTAAAAGTACACGGTAGCAGAACATGGGAATACTTCAAAGGTGTTAATAAGCTACTTTCTGATGATTATTATAAAACATATAATTATTTTACAAAAGCCACAGTAAATAAAATCCACCCTCGTGCACACGTGACCGGAGGTGTGACTCACTCCTTCGCCCTCTGGCCCGACAGCTCTGCTGCTTCCAAGAGCTGCATGCTGTGGCCAGTCGACAACAAAGCACGCGCGCTTCTCGGGGGCGCCTCGGCACGAGGAACGAGTTAATTAATATTGGCTCTTGTTTGGTCTAGTTAATGAACGAGTGAATTATGCACCTCTGGGACACACCGCCTCCCCAATCGGTTTAAATTATCCCCCGCGCGCCCCCTCTCCCGACATTGTCCTCCAATTTCCCCACTCTGATCCTGCACTGATGGGGTCCCTGTCACCGACCAGACCACGACACACACACACACACGCACACACACACACACACACACACACACACGGAGACCGAGGCTACCCCTGCCGTCTCCATCTGTCTGTCTTTGTCCTGCTCGGGTGTGTTTTACTTCTTTGTCTCCAGCACATTTATTGACGCCTTCTTCTTCTTTTTTTTTTTTTCCAACGCTTCTGTTCGACCTCGCATCGTCAGCTCAGGGTGGCAAATAACTTCCATCCCATTAACTCGTTTGAGAGGGGAGGCTAGTCAAACAAAGCTTGTCCGCAATCTGATCCTGATCCAAACATATACACACTCACGCGTGCACGCACACACACACACGCGCGCGCGCACACACTCACACACACAGTCGTGTGGGTCAGAGAGGGGGAAAGAAAAAAAAGATCCATATTATTTGCATTAAAAGCCTCGCACCGTGAAATTCATTTATAATTACAAAGCGGGGTGGAGTGTGTGTTATGCAGATCAGGGACATGTGAGGGTGTGTGTGTGGAGTGATTGGCTCGGATTGGTTATTTTGTGATATGCTAACACGGAATGTATGGTGACAGATTGCAATTATCCCGTTATTGTAATTGTCAAAGTCAATTCACTGCAGGCTGCATGACACACAAAAAAAAACCGACTTGGGATTCACACACGATTTAGATTTGGTTTGTTTGACCCTTTTATTTTCAATCTAGTTTTAAAACAGTCTCTGCTGTAACACACTGCTGTCTGGCCTTCACCCCGGGCTACACGGGGGTCGTTTATTTATTAATTTTGTGCAACGTGTGGATTTTATCTGTTATGACATAAACTTAAAGGATCTGGTGAAAGTATATTTTTTGAGATTCTGCAAAACGGTTCTAAAAAGGGCCAACTAGTGATTTCATTCACTGCTGACTGAGTTTAAGTGTCATCCTTATTTTAACACGTAAGCTACAGTTTACTGCAAATGATATCTCTGTTTCATTGTCAGGCGACACGTGGGGCTCCACCGAGTGTCCTGCGTGTGTGACGATCCCCTGAAGTATCTCAGCGGTCTCACGCACACTGGTTCCTCAGCTCTTCCGCGTGGGTCTCCAGCGCCCCCGTGTGGTGAACAAGGCGCAGAGCAGCTAATATGCCTGTCTGCGCCTCCCTGTGAACAACAACAATAACACAATATAATAATGATAATAACAACATCACTAATAACTAATTCTAAGAAGAAGAATATTAATAACAATAATGGAAAGAATAACAATAATAACTTTATATAGCTTCTTTTAAAACAAAGTTACAAAGCGCTTTACAGTAAAAACAAATAACAAAAGTACTTCCTACACACAGATATCCAGAGACTATTCCAGAACAGTACCCTGAGGTTTGTGTTAGTTAGTTTAACATGAAAATGCACCATGTGAGCACAATATTAAAGAAGCAATGAAGGTGTTAGGCCGCTCTACACCTCTACAGACTGAATGGTTTAGGGCCAAAACACATCTCTGATCTGCTGCTACCTTATGAACCATCCCGACTCCTCAGGTCGTCTGGGACCGGTCTACTTTCTGTTCCCAGAGTCAGAACTAAACATGGAGAAGCAGCGTTCAGTTTTTCTGCTCCACACATCTGGAACAAAGTCCCAGAAAGCTGCAGGTCTGCTGAGACCCTCAGCTCCTTTAAATCAAGATTGAAGACTTTTCTGTTTGCTGCTGCCTTTAATTGAACCACATTCAATTAATATATTAATCAATTTCCTGCATTTCTGCATTTTACTACTGTACTTTATTTCTTACACTGCTTTTTAGTGTTTCAATGAATGTTCTTAATTGTTTTAAATCTCCTTCTCTTTTGCCTTATGTTTTGATGCTTTTAATGGTTTTATGTGAAGCACTTTGAATTACCTTGTTGTTGAAATGTGCTATACAAATAAACTTGCCTTGCCTTACAGGACATGGTTATTTTCAAGCTAATTTGCAAGTAATCAAACTACCCTAAAGGAACTGACATAAAGTAACCCTTCATGGCTTTTGTGGACCCTGAGGGTTTGCACGCTGGGTAACATTCAAAGCTCTGAAACCCTTCAAAATAAAAGTGTTTCTGACGTGTCCAGGTGGATGGAGGATGATTTCCATCTCCTCAGCAGGTATGCTGACAGGTGGCAGCAGAAATCCACTGCAGCTGTATCTTTGTGCTGATGTTGAACATCTGCAATGCATATATCATCAATACCTGATGGCTTAACAGTTGTAAGATGTAAGATAAATGAGGGAGTGCTTTAAAGTTCTGGACTAAGAGGAGTGTAGCCTAAAGAAAACGTTTATTTTTCATATCTGCACTTTGTATTAGAATTATGCTGCACAGACTATCATATAGAAATATGTCAACATTTTTGGGGGGAAAAGGGTTTATTTGCTCATCGTTGTAGCAACATATTATGAAGCTACTGCCGGTTAGCTTAGCTTTGCTAAAGGACTGGAAACAAAGGGAATGTAATTATTGGCTCTGTTCTAATGTAAAAAAACAAAACAAAAAACACCTGCCGGCACATATAGCTCATGTTATAGTTCGTTTAATTGAAACGCAAATCGAAGTGTAAAGAAACCACATTTTGCGATTTTTTTAGTGGGTTATTTATGTGCCAGAGTATTCTTAGCTCTACGCGGTTGCCAGACAACCAGCGAAGACTTTAGGAAGCTAAGGCCAAGAGGAAGTCTGCCTCATAACATCGTGTTGTCGGGTTCTTTTCTCTCTCTTCGGTTTTTGTTTTAACAAAACGAGATTCAAATTATGTGTGAGTGTTAAGAGGTGCCGGAGGTGGATTTTGATTACAGGTCACATGCTAACTGTTTCACATTTCCTGTGTTTAAGTGCTAAAATAAGCTAAATCAAATTGGAAGGAGGAAGGAAAGTAACCAAAACAATTAAATGTGTTTTATTAATGTAAATAACCGTACAACTTATTAAAGATAAGATTAAACTACTGGCCTTTTGCGATATTTAACATATAAAAGAGATAAGCCTGTATAACTGACATATCAAGTTTTCAACGGTGTCCAGAGTATATGACGCAGCTGAGCACGTGCTTGCTCAACGACGTGACTCGAGCACACCTGCATCTAGTTCTACTTAATTAGGCCCTCGAAGCGTCGTTCAAACGCACACCGCGGAGCCTGCGCTGAGCTGTGATGGCTGAGTCTCGGAGGGTTCAGTTGACTACGTTGTCCTGTGATTATGGACCGTCGTCCCCTGGCGGACCGGCCTCGGACCAGAAGCCTCCGTCAGGTGACCTGCAGGTGGAGGAACGTGGCGGTTCAGGTGGAGCCGCCGACACCGGCACAGTCCGGCTGGAGGTCGCGTTATTTGAGGCCGATGAGAGGCGCTTTCCGGAGTTCAGCTACAGTCAACTCCTTGACAACAAGGTGGGATTTTTATCCGAATTTTAAAAAAGTTAATTGATGGTTTTAACGGCCTGGGCTGCAATTCAATGATCTGGCTTCAACAAAAAATAACAAAATCAATCCACAGGTAGTCTCTCATCTTGAATTAACAAAATAAAATACAATCGTGATCGTGACTGGACTTGTATGAAGAGAGGTTTTCAATAATTTACAAACAATTGTGGGTTACAGCTGTAAAAGACAGATTGCTGTTTTATATTACAATTTCAGTTCATGTCAGATCAATATCATGATTGATGATAATGCAAATACCTTCTGATAGGACATTTTAAGACTCTTATGATTGGTGTTTGACTATTTACTCTCACTTACTTAAAATGCCTATGCTGTTTTAGTCCTTTTTTAAAAAAAAAAAAATCCTTTTGCAATACTTATTGTATTAGAAAATTCAATATTACTTTTATTATTTTGCCTTTTCTGTTGAGTTGTTTTGCACCAGCTGCCTTATCCTCTAAAAATCTTCTAATCAGAATGATTGGAGACTCTGCACCAATGAGTGTGTATACGATCGCCTTTGTTCATGTGACACTCTGACAATCTGTCCAGATTATATGCTATGCTAAATGTGCGACATTATGACACAGAACTGTTTTTTATTATTGTTTTAATGGTTTTTAGATGAGCAGATTTAAAGGGGAAGAAAAGAGGGACAACGACGAGGTCGCGACTATTTCAAAGAAGTTGGAAAAGAAATATGTGAGTTCTTTTATTTATTTTTGCAAACCTGCATTATTGGTAAATATAATAAAGACTGGGGTCCTGTTTTGAAACTGTTACGTTAGTTTGAATTGGATATACTGATCAGATATCTGTCTGAGTAAACTCAAACTGAACTCAAATCAGAATGATGTAATTTACAAACAGCACAACAGTGTTTTGCATCCTCTCTTTGCAGGGTGGTAAACCTAAGGAGGACCGCATTCAGGACTTGATTGACATCGGATTCGGTTATGATGAAGAGGATTCTTTCATTGACAACTCTGAGGCTGTGAGTCACACAATTGAAACCCCCACAGTATTTTCTGTATCTGCATATTTGAAGACAGTTTTGATATAGGACTTTTGTTTTTACTATCATTATTAGGATTTTTGGCTCATAAATGTGTTGGCTCTGTTCATATTTCTTCCCAATTTGGACGTTTAGAGCAGTGATTCTTAACCATAGGGCCGCGGCCGCCACGATAGGGCCGCGGCCGCCACGATAGGGCCGCGGCCATAACCGCTGCAAGTCGTATCTTGCAGCATTTAGACGGAAAAAGACACATTACAGACCCGACAACGTGCTAGCGGATGTTACCATGGAGCTACTGGCTTCAGAAAACGCTAGTACTCTGTGGCGTATTCATTTCAATATCTTTCTAATTGACAATCTATTTGAATGAAATTATAACGTTATTTCTGGCTGGTCTCTGTAGTACGACGAATTTGTGCCGGCTTCCATCACAACCAAATTAGGTGGATTCTATGTAAATATGGGCATGCTGCACTTCCGCCCGGCTTCTGAGACTGAGGACCTCGCAACCGAAGAGGAAACACTCGAGCCCTCAAAAGTAAGAAGTGCATCTCGCAATGAAAGAAAAACATGGAAAGCATTGAAATGAATGTTTTGTTGTTCTCTGGGAACAGATTTCAGTTTAAGAAGACATTTTTCAATGCTGTTTCATAAGTGACTGGTTTGCCAAAACTGTTCTTTGTACTAAAGTTTCCAACACATTCAAATTTTTAGAAAAGTAGCGTCAATGGAGGACGGGATACGCCGAAGAAGAAAAAGAGGAAGCGCTGCAGAGAAGGTGGAGCGATCATCACAAATGTGGATCCCAAATCAAGGTGAGGCTGACCAAAGTGTGTTTCCACTCGTCTATAGAGCCAGTTTGACTTTTGACCCTCGAACATTTCCATTTGATCAGATTCTCTCATAGGCGTAACGTGTCTTATCTTGCAGCACGTTGTTTGAAATCGGACCGGACGACGAGATGAGGAAGAAAAAGAAAAAAAAGGCTGCCGGCACATTGAGCGTCACCAGCATGTTGAAGAAGTTTCAAAGGGAGAAGGCGAAGGAGCGTCAGAAGAAGGAGAAAGCAAATCAGAAGAGTGCTGCCATCATGGCCACCATCACCATCCCGCTGTGTCCGGCAGACGCAGGCGGGGGCGGAGGGTCAGGGTTGACTGACCCGCTCCTCAGTTTAATCGGCTCAACCAATGACCACGCCCTTATCCAAGCGGCCAACGCGGTGGATTTCGATATCGATTTAGACTCTTTATTAGACGTCACCGAACGGACTTCGTCACCTAAGATGGCGCCACAACCTGCGACCGAGACGCAGCTGTTCAAGTCCAAAGCGGACGATCCGACCCAGCCTGATGCCGCCCCTCAAGTCCAACCTCCAAACCCGGAGACCAACTGGCAGCTGAAGCCTCAATCGGAGCAAATCCAACCCTCGTCACAAAGCGGCGCTACCTCAACTCATCAGTGCGTCCCGCTGCCAGAGGGACTTCCCCCGCGACTGGAAGACAGCATACGAAGACTCATGGCGGTAAGATGCGGTTTGTTACTTGTGTATGCTGAAGCCAAGACACCTCTTGTGTGCCTGTGTGTGTGACAGATCGGTTGTAGTTGGGTAAGTGCATGGATGGATGGATGGATGGATGCACGTGTGATGTGCACTCATTTTTCAGGTTGCCAAGACGTCTGAGGGAGAGTCGAAGCTCAAGTTCTTCACTCCGGAAATCAACTCGGTCCTGCTAGAGTGAGTTATGGAACACAGACGAAGCAAACACTCAAAGATCAGTTTTGTCCAGAATCCAGTTGTGAATGTCAAAACATTGCTGCTGCTCAGACTGATCTAGGGTTCAGGGGTCAAGATTCCTGCTAATTGTGTGCATTGCCTACCTTTTTTATATTTTTAGCCACGCTAGCAATGTGGCTGCTGTGACGGCGATGTCCGTCTGACAATATCTTAGCTACTGGATTACCATGTGGTACAAACATTCAATAACTTTAATGATTGCTTAACTTTTTGATTTAATGCCCTCCATCAAGTCAACATTTCAACGTGTCCAATACTGTGGTTTGTGAACACATACCTGCAAAACTAATGACATTCCCATCAGAGTCGGTTGCACTTTGTTTGGTTTCACTTAGTAAATGTTAGTATGCTAAAAAGCCAATGATGAACATGGTAAACATTACCTGCTAGCCATCCGGATGTCGTGATTGCCGTTAACATACCCCTCAGAGTCGTTCGCATTCCTGTAGGCTCTTCAATACAGACTCCAAAAATTGCTTTCGTCGTCCATTGTAATCTCAAACACGGTTTCAGCTCTCTCCCCGTTTCTTGATCCAGTATCGAGGTGCAGTGTCGGGAGCAGGGCGTCCAGCTGCGCTCCAAGGTGTACACGCACCTGTCGTCCTTCCTGCCCTGCAGCAGAGACACGCTCCTCAAACGCGTGAAGAAACTGTTTCTCGCGCACACGGTGAGCTTGTTCAATGTTTGTCACGGCTCGTTCGGGTTGTTCATGGTTTCTGTCCGCGTGTGACCCGCTTCTTGAATATTGATGCTGACAAGGAGGAGCCCCCAGATGTGGACGATGCCATGCAGAAACTGAAGGAGGCCATCGGCAGAGCTATGCCCCAGCAGATAGCGTGTTTCAACCAAAACTGCCAACTGTATGAGCAGGTCAAGGCTTTAAAGTAAGTTAATCAGCATGCATCTTGTGTAATGGGTTTGGAAATGTATCAGAAATAATGAAGCAAATAAGAACAACAATGTAGGGAGTTATTTTCCAGAAGTCTCTTCTTTCATACTGATTGACGCGATGTTAAATTGTGTAGAAATGCTAACTTGAATTGAAATGGCCAAAAACACGTGATGGAATAACTGCTATAAAACTATGCATAACCGGACCAACAGAGGATCCACATAAGGTGGCTGTAAATGCCTTCAGTTTGATCTATTAATATGTAAAATCTACTGATCTTGCTTCAATCAAAGCTGTTGCACCCTCTTAAGGCGTTTATTTTATAGATCTTATTAGAATCATCGGTGACGTTTGAAATGTCTATTTGTTTCCCTATAAACATTTCTGTGCAGATAATATCCAAGAATTGCTGAATCCTGAATGCAGTTATGTCTCTTTTCAAATAGGGTTTGTGCTCATTGGAGATGTGTGTGTATATATATTTTATTTTTCCTTCATCTTGGATTCTCCTTATGTCCATGTCAGGGCAACAGAGGAGGAGAAAGAAGGGAAGGTGAATGTTGGCCCAGAGGACAATGTGGAGGAGAAAGGTGGGAGGAGAGGAGGCGGTCCTAAGAAGTTGTTCAAATGGAACGAAGAGATCAGGTCCGATATGATAAAGATCCTTTGACATGTTGGTTAAAGGAATACTTCACCCACGACACGACCGTTTGTATATCAATTACTCGTCGCATGTTACCTGTAATTCATGAAGAAATAGTTCGGGTTCCTCTTCCATGCCTCCACGGTGAACGGACTAAATCCTTATTGAATTGCAGTAAATGGAAGTCGCGTTAACGGCAAAACTATTCCAAGACATCGGCTCACAAACTCACGACTTGTGCAGTAAAACTCGTATCATCTAAATCGCTACACGAGTTGAGTTTGTAAACGGATGTTTCGATATCATTTTGCTGTTAAAGGCAATTGACCTCAATCCAAGACTGTTTTTTTTTTTTTTAAAGTAACATTCTTATTAAGTGCACATTATGCCGTGTTTACTTTCTGCCTATTTGATCACCCTTTCTCTCCTACAGGGGGAGCTTGTGTGAGGTGTTAAGGGTGAGAATGGAGAGGTATAAGAAGGAAGGGACGGGGAGTCAGGAGACGGAGCACCACCTGAAGACCATGTTGGACAATGAGGTCCAACCGCTCTGGCCAAAGGGGTGGATGCAATCCAGGTATGCGACACTGGTACAACTTCACACCGTCACTTGTGAAACCCAGATTTTTCACAGTTTTCAAAAAGGTACTCCTGTACTGATTGAGACGCGTCCTGACTCAACATTTGTTTCTTCAGGGTGCTGATCAGGGAGAGCAGGAGAATGTTGAGCCTCTTTACGTCATTACTGTGAGTACAATGAGGAGTTAAGCTCCACCTACTATTTTTATTTTTCTTTGCGTGAATTTCCAGAACAACGTGTCCTTAATTAAACCACGGTTTGTATGAAATCTTACGAAAAGTTAATCATTTCCGTACGTTTTCCTGCGAAAGCCAGCAACACGTGTCAAAATGAATTTCCGTCTTCACAGGAAACTACTCGGTTGGCTTTAGGCCACATAACTACTTAGGTTTAGGAGAAGATGGTTGCTTGGGTTCAAATGACTACGGAAGTGCCGTGAAAACATCGACTTCTCTTTTAACACAGAGAATAAAAGATCACTGGTAGTTGTTTGTACTTCCTCGTTAATGATTACGTTGGTAACATGCAAATTTATTTGGAATATTTACGAATTACTGGGCATTTGTTTTGTTATACGAATGCTGGCTGAGACCAGCCTCTCTAGAAGCAGTTAAAAGCTCCTGAAGATGTCATGAGAAGTCAAATTTTTTTTTTTTTTTGTTTTTTTTAAAGAATGTCCAAAAACAAATCTCCTTGATGTCTCACTTGTGTTTTTAGAGTAAAGAGGGCTCGGCCTGAGAAGAAGCAGCCGTCTGTCGGTGGCCCCCGCGCTACGTCAGAGGGCTGCAGCGTTCTCCAGGGGCCTCCGCCACTGAGAGGACTCGCCCAAGAGGCAGCCGACGTCATTATCGTGAGCTTGAATAGCAACGACTCTACGTCGCTCGGCACCGAGAAGAAGGAAGCCGCTGCCTCGAAAAGGGTTGAGAGTGCAACGGGCGGGGTGGCAGTGGATGCTGGTTCCTCTACACCCGCGAAGGCGGACAAACCTCCGGTCAACGTCGCATCTGCTCCAAATCGGTCACTTCTGGATATCCTTGCCGATCAAGCGCTGGCTCGGGAGCAACCGTTCTCCGTTTCCCAGGAGCTCATAGCAGCGGCTGTTGCGAAATACAAACCTTCAGTTCAGCACTGGAGCTTTGGGGTGGACACCAAAAGTCCTCCTTTTCTTTCTCCTCCTCCGCCGCCTCCTCCTCGGTCCAGCCCAGTCGGCTTCCCAATGAGTGGGGTGTGTCGTGTTGTTTTGCCCAATTTGCTGCAGGTTGCCAGGCACATGGATGCCAGGCACGTGCAGATCATCTCTGATGACGAGGACGAAACTACCCAATGACGGTGCAGATTTACACACGGTACCGTTTTATTCATTTATATTTTGTAGTTGAAACTTGGGTGATCTTACAGTTATTCACTCAGTTGGTTTAGTGTTTCACCTCCATAAAGGTGGTCAAATTAATCGATTCCAAGCGAAACGGCAGATGTCCTGACTCTACGTCCATGCAGATCTAACAAAAACCGATATTTACCGGCTTACATTAGATTTGGTTGAAAGCTCATGAAAAAGCCAGTCAGTAAATCTTGATTTTTCTACATTTATTTTGTAATAACAGCATGAGTCTGACTTGCAGCTAAATTACCATCAGTAGTCTTTTTCTTTTTTAAGATGACGCAATGCAACGATCAAAGCAGCTGAAGGATGCATGTCTTCACTTTGGTGCCAAAGTGCAACCCAAAGATTTAGTTTTGTGCTCTTGAACGCGTTGTTCTTTTGTTTCTGGCAGCAGTTTCCTCGGCGATGGACTGGACACAGGAGTTACGATACCAGAATCGGCTGTGGAAATGAGCTAATATTAATTTGTCAAGTTGTGGTTCTCTGCCAGAGATGTGGCGTCATGTCCTCTCTGTTTGGATGAGTGTGTATCTGAGAGAAAAGAGTTAATTCTTGTGGTTTTGACGCATGAAGGGAGAAGTGGCACTTATACCAGTGAACTGACGACTCACTTGTTATGTTTCTGATCAAACGGTGAGAAACATCTGAAGAGTCGGCGGTGATAACGAGCCTTTCGCTGACTTGTATTTGTGAATGATTTACTTTAAATAAATAAATATTAAAAGCGTACGTGTTGTGTAGCCATGTTTTTATTTCTTTATGAGACGGTGCAACTGAGCCATCCTGACCTTTAAGTGTTGATGCAGAACACCCAATGGCTTTTTTAATATATATATGTGTGTATATAGTCAAAGGGGCGTGTACATTTCGATTGAAAATGTTCTGAGAACATCTCAAGGATTGACCTGCAGAGAAAGTCGGTTGAAGTCCAGAACAAGAGTTAATTTAATTGCACAGCAGAAAGACGGTATCCTTTACAGAAGACCTGAGGCCGTATTCCCAAACATTCTGAGAGTACTCTGACAGCTCTTTACTTAGCCTAAAATATATATCATTTAGGAAAAGTGTCTGAGTGTCTCTGAGCAAGGAAAGGACAGTCACTTGTGAGGTAAAAGTTAATGTCCTTTCTACAAATGTCCATTGTGAACAATGTCTGTCTGGTTGTGCTGAGAGTGGTAGAAATCCACAAGCTTGATCATAGAATTAAGTCTCAGACATGGTGTAGTTATAAACACTATTCATGCATTAACACATCTGATGAATAAATTGTAAGCCTGACTTTAAAAGTAGTCTACAAAAAAACCACACGCCTACTTATGCAGCACCTGTTCACATGCTGATATATTTCTGCTTGTTTATTCACTGCTGGTTTTATTTTTTACTTCATTTGCAAAATCAATATTCTGTGCAATAACGTGAATCCAACCAGTCAGTTTACTATTTTAGTTTTACTATTCAGTTGTATTTATTATATCTTGCTTGTTTACTGACGTCTCTTGCTTGTTGTACTGTCTCCTTCACTGCAGATGTCCCCGCTGTGGGAGTAAAGGATTAGTAAAGGAGTGTCTTATCTCAAAAGATCTTATTAACTCCGTCATTTGGCGTTTTGGAGAATGTTTCTCCTTTTTGTCTTTCCACCATTTTGTCCTCCCTTCCCCTGAAGAGTCCTCTTAAGGGATAATATGCTTTCTGAATATTTACCAGGATCTTGTCTCAACTGTAATAATTATCTTAGAATATCTTCAGGAGCAACTCTTTGTTTTAGTAAGCTCCATCAATACGGCCCCAGGTGCTTTGCAATGTTAAAACAAATTGTAGACGCCTTACTTTAGTGTTTCTTTATACTAGAGAAAATTGAAGATATGTACACAGGACGGAGACTGGAACATGGTTTGGCAAAGGATGCAAACAGTCGATGAATACCATCTGGCAAGGGAGGCAGACCGATGACAGCATGGTCGTTGATCATTACATTGTACATGACTGTTGATTTCTAGAGCAGCTTTCACTCTGGAAGATATGAAAGTGAAGTTTTGTGCAGATTACAAAGAGGCCAGTTTATTAACCGACTGTAAGAACATGTACCTGGGCAGAAGCTCCCAAAAAGAGAACTGCTTCTGCTTCTGCTGGGACCTGAGATGCTGAAAAGGAAGTTGCAAAATAAGACGCTTATATAAAACGGAGCCATTTGTACAAATGAAGAGCGACACAAAGCGACGAGTCGTCCCCGACGGCCGTTTCTCACAGCGGGAGCCGCTCGGCCAGAAAGCGTGGAAAGAAGAATCCCAGGTCACGTTGATTGTTTGAGGTTTTACAGCCAGTTAATCATCTGAATCAGCAAGACGGCCAACAGGAAATGTTCATTACGGCTGTTTGTAGTTCCTGGAAAGAGGAAGACACAAATGAATTCAACCAATACAGGAATTCTTACTTATTTATACTCAAATCCTCTTGATCATGCAAGATAACGGAGCAAAGCAACATTTCTCAGAAATTCAGGAAGGAAGACAAGTTTAAACATTTGCAATTAGAACTCATTTAAACAACAATGGGACTGATGACATAAACACACCACTGCCAGGAAGGACCTCCACCTCCACTGTGAAGTTCTTCTGTCCGAGAAGTCCTTCTGCAAAGGCTGTGTATTTCCCAGCATCCTTTCTGCTCGAGTGGGTGGGCAGGACAACCACCTGTCCGTCTCTGAACCACGTGACGGACGGCTGAGGGTTTCCTCTCACCTGGCAGCGGAGACGCTCTCCCTCTCTCACCTGCAGCTTCGTAGGACACACCAGCTGTGGCCCAACTGAGAGGAAAGACGAGTCCGAATGAGGGCGGGAAAGACGGTTGATCGAAAAGCAAGATGGACGTTTCACAGAAGAAATTAGGTGAGAGGACGTGGGATATTAAAAAGATGAAAAGACTTCTTAAAGATGTAAAGAGAAACCGGAGTTGATATCATTTTCCAACAGCTTTTGGTCATGAGGTTTTGCACCGCGAAAAAAACAACCAATCACATTGTGTGGAACGGAAATATTAATAGTGTACACTATAGTGTCTAACAACACAGAGGCTCTGCAATTAGATGGCAAATTACTCCTTTCAACCTTGACAAAGGCAGTGCAGACCAGATCCACTTTCTTCCGTTCTTATCCTTTCACAATAAAAGCCCTAGGTATACACGATGTGTAACTATTTACAAGCCAGTCACTCGGAGCATTTTTGCAAAATGTAAACTCAATAAACTAGCTCACAGTAGCTGAAACCAAACACCGTCCCTCATACTCTGGGTCAATAGGATCTCTGGTCATTTGGCTACGCAAATCTATTCAAACTTTAATAAACAACTGTTGCAACTGTCACAGATTTGCATCGCGGCCAGTGCGAATAGTTTTGATGCAAAGTATTTGGCGTTTTTGTGTCGTTTATTCGTCACACCCCGCGGTGTGTGTGTGTGAAAGCCTTTAGAGGTAAAAATGATACAAACTCACAGTACATGGTGGTGGTGATGTTTTGTGACGTCACCACTGGAGGGGGCTGTGGTCCATCTGGTCCCAGTTCTAGCTTTGCTTCACACCAGTACTGGACTCCATCGTCCTCTTTGCTGAGGGTGATGTTTAGAGAGAAGATGTCAGTCACTGGTTTCTTCTCGGTGTCGCTGATGTTGGACTGTTGTTGACTCAGTACTGTCCGTCCTCTGTAGAAGGTGACAGTGAGGTTTTGAACAGGAGCCACGTCCTCTACTGTACACTGCAGAGTGCACTGCTGACCCTCAAGCATCGGCCCAGTGGGGTCAACAAAGCTGATGGACACATTATCTGGAGGCTCTGTGGAGACAAATCAACATATAAAACCGAAAGAGGATTCTTTGTCTAACACGTCAGAAAGAGAAACGTCTTCACTCACTGTAGACCGTTAGCGGGAGATGGATGTAGCACTGCCCCTGCTCAGATAGCGCGTAGCACGTAGGCCTGATGCTCCAGTCAGTCATCCTGTCAACACGCCAGACCAGAAACCGATCCGTCGTGTGTTCACGAACTGTCTAGGGTTGCAGAAGATCACAAATCACAAAGCTATTAGGATTCTGTTCCAACGGTGGCTTCAATATAACGTCACCGTGCGGGGCGACCAGCTGGTCTCCAGCATTCGTAGCTACGAAACATAATGGCGCTCTTTTGTTGGACTTCTGTTCTAGTCATTAATTGTCAATAGCACAAGAACAAAGACAAAATTGCCTAACTTTCCTTTAATAATAATCCGTTTTTTATTCAGATGACATTAATTACAAAACTAAAAATGTTTTGAGAAGAAACAAGTTAACATTTTGCAATAACTGTTGTTTCTTCCAGTTTATTCTTGGGGACTCCAGTCTAGTCCTTGAAAGTTAAACATGTCGGTAGGCTGAGGGTTAAGCTAACAGGGTTTTCAAGTCACATATTAGAGAGCGTTCATTACCAGTGAGACTTCCCAACCAAGAGGACAGAAGCCAGCCCTTGACACAGAGCAGTTCACTGTGACTGGATCTCCGAACCTGTGACAGGAGAGTTGACGGTTGGTTGACAGATTTACACAGAAACAGGGTAAAAGTAGGCTTCTCAGTGAGGTCAGTGACACAAATAAGGAACGAGTGCATGCTATCAAAGTAGGAGCAAGCTGTTTTATGTTTGCTTGACTTTTAGTGTCTGCATTTGTGCACAATTGGGCAAAAGTCGAATTATTTTCATTTGTCTGCGTTGCTTGGCTTTTCTGCGTGTTCTTTAACACTTGTTTAAATGTTCATCAGCTTCCAAACGAGCGCAGATGAATGGCAGAGTAGATGGCAGAGTTTTATAATTTGTCTCATTACTTTGGCGCCGAGACTCTTTTGAAATGAAGGAAAGAAAGACACGGAACCCTTTTGACTTGTGAGCCACCGTACCTGGCTGAGATAATCCCCATGCTGTTCCCCACATACCTGACCACCAGCGTGGAGGGCGACAGCGTCAGAGGGCAGCCGACTTCTCCTGTTGTCTCTGAGTCAGCGCGGGAAGGACAGGGTGGAGGTGGGAGGATTGCCGGAGACGGGGAGGGAGGTAACATGTGCGATGGAAGAGGTGGAGCAGGTGTGAAGATGGAAACGGGGGAGGAGGTAGCTGAGGTCACGGGAGTGGTCGGGGAGAGGAAGAGAGACACAATAAGTCACTTTATCAATAAATATAACTCAAATGCTCATCGGTGTGGAGTGGAGGAGTTTCACTACAGACATGTTTCGAATAGACACTACAGGAAAAGCTCAAAGAATACACATTTCACAATCTTTAATCATCTAAAGTAAGTAGATATAAAATACATTGGAGCTGATCTGACTCTAAAAGGTATACAGTGTGTATATATATATATATATATATATATATATATATATATATATATATATATATATATATATATATATATATATATATATATATATATATATATGTATTTATTAAGTATCTGTCGCGTTCATCACAGATAAGAATCTCTGCTTCTCTTCATGTTGTCTGTATGAACTCATTTCCCGCCGTCTTTACACAATACAGCCAAGGGTCAATTGAATTTTGCCATCTCGTGAAATAATACTCCTTTTCTAGCAGATCTCTTGTGAACCATTGTTTCGTAGCGCGCTGAATACACCCAGTGTGTTCCTCTGAGGAAGGAAGGACACCCTGCCCAAGTCAAAGAACTCGCTCCTCTTTTCTATGACCATTGTTCCACTGCACCCCGAGGTTGTTCTGCTGCCTCTCAGATGACCTCACTCACAGTAGCGCTCTGGAGTGGGCGTCGGCGTGTACCGGCCGTCAGAAAACGTATTCGTCATGTTTCCCACATGCCAGTCTGCAAAATGAGTGGCACGAGACAACTGCCAGGTTACGTCCCTATCGACAGTCTCATCTTTAGAGCCGATATAAAAGTCAAAAATCAAAGTGAAACTATTTTTCCTGCTTATATTTCAGTGATGGAAGAAGCACCGGGATCCATCACTGAGGTATAAGTAACAATATTACATCTGCATTCAAAATGTTCACGTAAAAGCATTGGTAGCAACAATATATTTAGAGTATTAAAAAAAGAAAGAATAGATGCTTTCAGAGGGTTATTCAAATGTTGGATTGTTATCATTGATGCATTAACATTTAACCAGCATTTCAATACTCTACTAATCTTTGAATCTACTTCATGAGGTTATTTCATCTGTTAATCATTTCATCATTCAATTCATTTTTGTGAAGATGCAAATACATCAAAATAAGTATATTACTTAGCACCATATTGACATATACTGTACACGTACTACAGATTAAACGGTGATCCTCTCTACCTGGGGTTCCCAAACTCAACAACAGTGTTTCCACAAAGAATCTGAGCGACCACGAGTTAAGAGAGTGAAACAGAAGACCTCTTCAGTCCTCTGTAAATGTTTAAAAACGCCACAATCTGAGACTTCAGTGACATTCACAACTTGTTGCAAGTGCATCGCTCACAGCAGACTTTACTGCGAGGGATCGCAAGCCCAAAAAAACCTGAGTGTTCGAAACTCGTCTGTATCATGCTCTCTGCGCTGTTTCCACATCGAGCTGTCGTTTCACTCACCTGAGCTGATCAGGCAACACAGCAGAAGCGCGATTGGCCGTCCAGATGCACACATCCTTCATCAGGTTCCCTGGCTCAAAATATATATATATGTATATATAATATATATAAATATAGTCACTGTCTGTGTGATGCTGGCAGTAACAGCCTAAGTCTTCTGAGAAAACATGGGGAGCTTCAGGTTTTTATGAGAGTGTGGGTGTGTGCGCATGTGCTTTTTTTTTCTTTTTTCTTTTGCTTGAGTGTTCTGCTTGTGTGTGTCTGAAGCTGATGATCAGGCGATAGCTTTGCTTTGGCCTCTCAAACCCACCATGGGCGTTCTCTGTTAGTAAATCAAGAGAGGAAGGAAGGGAGGGTCAAGAATAATGCAGTGTATAGCGCTGCAGCACAGAGGGCACCGATGTGTGTGTGTGTGTGTGTGTGTGTGTGTGTGTGTGATGGGGGTGTGTGTGTGGTTACACACAGATGGGCTGCTGTAGGGGCTTTTTAAAAAGCAAAGCAGATGATTTCTCACTTTTAACGTATTGCTAAAAAAGCCGTTGTCCAGTTTAAACCTTGTATCTATATTTTTCCGTTCCGTATATCTCTGCTATGCTATGATCACTATTTTTATATTGGCAGTGGATAAGACAATTGTGTTTATGTGAAGGACGACTCAGATCCTTTACTTAAAGGGATACTTTGGCGCCATCTAGCGGTGTGGCTGCAGGTGGCAACCAGCTGAATAACCCTCCGCTGACTCCTCTCTTCCTGAGATTGCGGTAACTTGAGCCGCCGAGTGTAAAGCCGTCGTAGCGCCATTGACGTCGTTCACAAGCCGTGTTTTTAAGTCAAAAGTAACGTCGTAGTGGAGAAAAAAAAAAGTATTTAAATTACAAGTCGGTCAAGATTGTACCTATACAGTGACGTGCGGTGAGGCACTGACTCGATCTTTCAGTCAGATTTACAAATATGTGAATCCAAAATAGAGTATTTTAAATCACCATTCAATTGGCAGCTTGCGAAAATCGCGAGATCCCGCGATAATCTCTGTAACAACCACGGATTTATAAAGAGACCAACAAACACAAGAGTTTACTTTACCTGTCCGCCGTTGAATTGCTGTTGATTTGGTCATATTTCCCTGTTTTTTTGAGAATTGTTTAAGCTTAGATATTTAATCTTAAATGGTTGCGGTCAAAGCAAAATATAAGAAGAAGAGAAGTGTAGAAGAAGAGTAACGGAACGACAAGCATAACCCCGACCCGTGGGCTCTCGCACGCCCCCTTCATTGAGGCAGAGGTACTGTGTGCCTCCCCTCTGCGGTTTCTGTCAGATCAGCAAGACTAAAAATAATGTAAATACATGACCTATTCTGTGGAAAGAAAGGACATATAACAAGACAAATGTAAATTTATTCTAACGTGGTCGAAAAACCACAAGTAGCCTACAGTTTGGATGTAACAGGATGTAACTTTCTGTGACTTCCTATTCTTTGAAGACAGCTGGAAACTGTTGGGCTCATCCTCATGCTGCTGCCGCCTGATCTCATCTCAAACCAGCCTGTTTGCTCAAAGTACTATACTGAAGTAGAGTTTTATGGTACTTGTACTAAACTTTTCTGCTTCTTCTTCTTCACTACTCTAAAGGCAACGTTGTACTTTGTATTCCACTGGAGTTACTTTTGAGATCAAGATTTTACACAACAAAGACAAACACACTGCTGAGGATTGACGCGCTGGTTTCAAACCTTTTAGGCTCTCAAAAGAAATCAGTCGGGGCTCGTTATCATGTTTCAGATGTCCATGAGTTGTTAGCAGCTCCATCGATGAGACATTAACCCTCTAAACTTCTCAGACGGCCTCATTTTAATAACTGATTGAGGCTGAAACGATCCAATGTTTCATTAAAAACAGCAAAGATTATGTAACAATGTGAAGCAGAACTTTTCTCTCATCATATCATGAACACTCAGATTTATCTTGTGAGGACAAAAAATATGTTTTAACTAAAACTGTAGACAAAGTGAGTTGAGGCGCTTGAACCTCCACCACATCCCTGGTTATCGGCATGAAGGCGCCCTCTTGTGCTGAGCTTCAGTTTTCACATTTCACCTGTTAACCTGCTGTGATGTTCACTGCAGGAAGACATGGAACAACTTCACTGAGTCTTTGGCAGCTTCAAACATCAGGAAAGAGACATTTAAATGTAACATCTCACTGTGTCCGTTTGTTCACAGGAGTCACATCCTGTGAACAAACTGATGCTGCATTCAGGGCACGTGAGAAAGATGGTAGAGAAGAGCTTCCACTTTACAAACGGTATTCACATCAGCTCTCAGGTTGTAAATAGTATTTATGAATGTGAGGTTTGAAGCTGTGGGTTAAAGTTTCTCTGACTTCTTGAATTCTGATGAAACAAACATCCTCTTCACTGACTTAGTGCACAATCTAAACGTTGGATGTGAAAAGCAACAAGTGATATCGAACTCTGCTCAGTTCTCCGTGACAAAGATGTTTCAGTGAGGAAAGTTTAAAGGACAGAGACTGACTGATGCTCGAAACATGAACTCTGTACTTTGTGGTGTTTCAGGAGGAAAACTGACTCAGCTATTCTCTCATATTAGTTTCATATTTTCTCCATCAGCTTTGTATGAAACCCTGGAATGAAGACAAGAAGAAAATACTTTGTTCATGTTTCGTTTATTCATCATGTAAACGTTCATCCCATCAGTAAAGTCTGTTGAATGACTCTTGATCAATTAGAGATTTATTTACAAATGCACACAAAGAGAACAAAATATCTCGGATCAATGACGGTCTGGTGTTTTCTCTCTTAAGATTCATGCAGTGGAAGAGAAACAACAAAATAAAAGCATCGATACAAATATTCATCAAACATTTAGAGCTCAGAGAAGTTTAAATGTTCATGCAGAGAAACGTCAGTTCAGGTTGTGGAGAATTTCAGTATTAAACGCATTATAAGTAAGATTAAATAACCCCCCTAGTGATGAGTAGAAGTGTCACAATAATAATATGTTAGTCACATTATGTTTACAATAATCTTGCTTATAGAAGATATTATGTGTTACAGTATATTAACTAATTGAATGTATTAAATCATAAAGGTATAGTCACTAATGGTATTAAAACACTGTAAGAATAGTTTGAGGGTCAGACAGGGATTCTGAATGGGACATGCAGCAGAGTGGAGGAGGTCAGTGGAGAGGACAAGCTGACCAGAGGTGGAGTCAACAGATGTTTGGCAAGCAGCAAAGCTGTTTCGCTAAGGGATCGATCCAGGGAGGGGACAGAAGTCAAATGGAGCCAGTCACTGACCGCCACGGAGGGTCATTCAGATGATTTATGACTGTTTGGACATTTCCGACATATAAGAGACTGTTCTGGAGAGAATTCCTCAGACCACCTCCGCTCTCGTTTTTCAGAAACCTGATTTCAGACCTGTGAGTGAGAAGGCGTGCGTGTGGTCTCTGTTCTCGAGAACATTACTATTGATAGTTAATGCAGCTTATAAGTGAATTTCATGTAGTACATTAAATATTGTTATTCATTTTTGAACCGGTTCCAGCTCATTTTTCCACTGTGTGCGCACTGTAAGAAGTTCGCAGCAGGGGAGGGGTCCTGCGGCCTCGCAGCTCTTCATCCTTTGTTTCCAGACCTAACAAGGTAAACAAACATCATCATGAGCAGTGATAGCCTCCATGGCTAAACAGACACAGGAAGGAGCTCCACCGAAAGAAACCCAAACATTTACAACTAATGAGAAGATGTCAAAGTACCGCCCACAATGTTTGACTGACAGCTGATCTCTGTGCAGTGAAGAAACGCCACAACAACAGAGAGCCAGTCCAAGTCTAACGATGACCAAATCCTTTACGTTGATGTGACACCAGATCTGTCACTATATGCATTTTTAGACCTTCAGTACATTTTAATATAATTGTTTTAAAATGTGCTAGAACACAAGCAGCCTGTAAGTGGATAACACTTGTGTAAGTAGTTTGTGTAGGCTACTCATGGCATTATTTCTCTTTCTCACAAATGTGTAAAAGTTGTAATCCTTAAGAGGAACAGCTGATTCCTTAGTCGATGAAAAGTTAGAGACAAATACAGAGAGTTGAATTGATGTTGCTGAAAAAATGCGGACCATGAATACTATCAAAAATGTGTATTGATATAATAAATACCGTCAACATTAAGACTAAAGCGGTAGCCGAGTATTCTCTATGTCCCGACACGTTTTAAAGTGTTGATCCTGAGATTTAGCTCCGTCAGTCTGCAGGTGCTCGTCATCTCCACCTGGTGTCAGCAGGTGGAGCCACATTGATGTGACGACAGCTTTGTGTGCTTCTGTATCTGTGGTGTAAACCTGCAGGAAGATCAGGACAGAAAGAGCCTCAACCAGTGTGACAACATATCTATCTTACATTCATTTTTTTATTTTTCAGTGGAACTCATGTGAAACATCTTCTGGATGATGTGATTGATCAAATAAATCCAGTTGAATATCTGGAAAGGAGTGATGTGAAACTGAATTTGTGCCATTTCCTTCTTGATGACGTAATTATTGTGTGACTGTTTAACTTTTGCACAGATTTTCCTGCTGAAATAGTTTCAGATGATTATCAATTATTGCAACCTGCTTCATCTGACATGTTCTCTCTACGCTTTAGTGCAGCATTGTTATCTAATCAGATTGCTGTTACTAACCCAGATGGACTCTTGTTATCTTGGAGTTATTAAGTTGTGTCTTTGCTTACTTATTTATTTATTGCAAGACAAAAGATAAAACATTAACAGAACGAAATGAGGAAGACTTAAACAGTTTATTAGGGAAAGAGAAAACAAGATGTTCATTCTATATCAATAAAAATGAAGTTGCAAACCAAAAGAACTAACAGGAAAGAGTCAAACACAAACTGCTGACTTAAGGATGGAAGATCTCTGAAATATTCCTGTGTGCTGAAATAAAAGTCCCCTTTATTGCAGCCTGCCATTCTTGAGAAACCGAAAGTAAAGTCATGTCCGTGATTCTGTGTGTTTCTGTCGCTCGGTGTACTGTGGGTTGTCGGAGCCGCGGTGAGTCCTTTTCTATTCAAATGTTCATTCAATGATCCTTTTGGTTCCGGCGCTGCTTCGCTGTTTCAGCACTTTGTAAAAATCAAACAGTTAAAGTTTCAGCAGAAGTTTGTAAAACCTTCAGGAACTAGTTTGTCGACACGATGTTGTAACACGGACGGTGGTCGTCTGTTTTTGGGTGCGTCGCGCTTTCTCGGGGGATTTTTAACGGTGTTTGTTTCATATTTATTCATGTAAATCCTTTATCATATTCATGTCTTCATCGTGGGAGTGTTGTTTTCAGTCCCGTTCGTTCCTTTTTTCTGTTCAATAACGAGGTAAAGACCATAAACCCAAGTCTCAGATCCTCGTGAGAGTCCAATAATGTTGTTCAGGATTTCCGGCCGTCATGAAGGGTTTCTGAATCGGAACTCTTTCTTCAGCATGCAGCTCTTTAAAGTGGCACTCTGCTGTTTGTACACGACCTCACCAGCACATACTGTATATGAGAACAGTTATACGATAGGAAATAACCCCGATGGATCAGGTGATTGCTTGATTAACGATGTGAACAGCTTGCATTGTGGGAAATGTAGGCTCCAGTGGTTGTGGAGCTCGAGGGACTGAAAGTCAGGGTATCTCGGCCCCAGTTTGGCCCCAAGTGACTTTCTAACATTTGCTGGTTTCCTGTTATAACAGCAGACAAGGACGCGCACAGACGCTTTGACGGGCTGTTGCTCTAACCTGAAAGAATAAGCTGTCAATAAAATATGTTTTCGAATTGAATTATTAAGATCCATAAAAGTATCAAATATACATTTAATAGATTTCAGTATATTTCAGAGCTTAGCTTGGACCTCTTTTGGATAATTTCCAGATTAATTCTGAATTGTGATGTTAAAAATAGTTATTCATAAATAGTATTAGGTATAATTTATAATTATCAATTATAAATGATGACATTATTGATTATTGAATAAACTTCCCACAATATTTAAAGTCATTATTATGAGCTCTACCTTTACCAGCTGCAACATTAAAGGGATGGACACATTATGCATCAATAATTATAATCCAATAATATTATATTATGCTGAAATGGATGATTCAGCAATTATGTGCTACTCATATTTAAAATACAGTATCAAAGTTTGAGCCCGGCCTTGAACACATCCTGGACTCCAGACATGACGACTTATTTAATGGAGATGAACTCGTGACCCTTTGTGAAAGGTGAACTCATGACTTCATTGCGTCCCTTTTCCAGTATGTAAGTACCAATAGTCCATTGAGTGCTACCTGGTGAATTAAAGAGATCGCTAAATACACTTCCCACATCCTGCCGATCAAAGGTTCTTGTTATTAATGTGTAAACCTGATCTGTATCAACATCATTCAATGATTTGTGTAATACGCTGCAGCCTGGTCAAGAACATAATCTCCTTTAAACTAGGACAGATATCAGAGTATTATTAATCTTCTCGTCTAACTTTTGGCAACAAAGCAAATAAGAATATTGTCAAATTATTCCTTTTAACATTGAATGCTAATCTGGGAACGTATTTACTGTCTTCTACCTGCACAGTGAGCAGACATGTCGCTTCCAAAAGTGCTGCTTGAGACTGTGGACAATTTGATCAAAAATGACTTGAAAAAGTTAAAGTGGATCAAACCGGTTCATCGAGAATTGATAGACGCCCACGGCGACGAAATGGCTGTGAACGTCACTGCTGAGGTGCTGAAGAAATTGGGCAGAGATAACGATGCCAGGAAGTTGAAGAACAGTTACGCAGGTGGATGTTTCTTACATTTACAAGTCAAAGTAAGCAAAATTAGATTATTCCCCTTTTGTTTACATTATTCTCTGCATCTGTATGTTTTCATCAGCAGCGGGAACCACAGCTGCACCCTCCACATCTGCTGCAGCACCTCCTGCTGCTCCCGCAGAAACTCCTGCTGCTCCCGTAGAAACTCCTGCTGCTCCCGCAGAAACTCCTGCTGCTCCCGCAGAAACTCCTGCTGCTCCCGTAGAAACTCCTGCTGCTCCCGCACCACCTCCTGCTGCTCCCGCACCACCTCCTGCTGCTCCCGTAGAAACTCCTGCTGCTCCCGCACCACCTCCTGCTGCTCCCGCAGAAACTCCTGCTGCTCCCGTAGCAGTGATGGCTCAGCAAGGAGGTATCATCTTCGCCCCGACTATCACAGGTTGCACCTCTGGGACATGGAATATAAACATCAATAAATAGACTCCTGAAACACATCCAGATCGAGATCAGGGAATACACACTTGTTTATTTGTATTATTATTGCCCAGATTGGCATTTAATGCCGGCCGTATTGTTCTTAGTGCAGTTCGACACACACACACACACACACACACACACACACACACACGCATACCGAGGGGCTCCACGGACATACAGGGGACTTCCATATCAGGAGGTGCATTACTGCGGCCATGTCATGAAGTGCACTCTGCACGTATGCACCTGCGTTGGAGCCTCTCTATAGACCAAAATAGAAGCGCTCCGTCAAAATGTATAATTCATAATTATCCATCAGTTATAGTTCCGGGTCCGGATAAAACAGTGTGTGACACTGCTATAGACTCTACCAGATGAAGTATTGTGTATGGAATGTGCTCGCTTAGACGGCCCTTACATCATGCTACACGGGGTCGCTCACACACATACAGCTCCATGCTAATATACACACACACACAAGCAAACTTTTTTATTCATTTTTACTCATTTATGTTAATTTACTACAATCATGTATTGCTTAGGAATGTGACTACCTTGAGAGTCGGTCGAGCCGACGACCTTGCTGAAGAGTACATGTATTTGAAAGAGTACTTTGTTATTTACCCTGCGTGGCAAAAACGTATGAAGTTACACGTACTTAGATTTCTAATCATATTTCTAAGATTTGTTGTGACATCATTTATCATTGTTCCATTGTTGTAAATCATTTATCATGTAGCCCGATGAGAACAATACTTTGGGGGGGGGGGGGGGGGGGGTACACAACTAGCCTATAGAGAACATCTGAAACTGTTGCTTGAGAGTTCATGGAGCAGAGCTACTCAGTTGTCGGACCCTAATCGGAACTGGCAGAGTCTACGCTTTGATTGGCCAGTCTGCGTTTGAGAGGCGGGGCTTAGTAAAGAGTCAATTACGTGTGTAAAATGGGCAACTTTGCATTGTCATGCCATTGTTTCATCACCAGCAAACACTTGTGGGTGCCCACAGGAGGAGGTATTGTTATTCATGCGTAATACGCCGGTCATTTCATTTGGGCTGAATGTTATGATTGGACGGTCTACCTGCCTGTCTACCTGCATGCACTCTGACCGTGCACTCAGTGGATCTTCCACATTTGTTATCTCAACATTCTTTTTCTCACAAATGTGTAAAAGTTGTAGGCAAGGCAAGGCAAGTTTATTTGTATAGCACATTTCAACAACAAGGTAATTCAAAGTGCTTCACATAAAACCATTAAAAGCATCAAAACATAAGACAAAAGAAAAGGAGATTTAAAAACAATTAAGAACATTCATTAAAACACAGTGTAAACAGTTTCATAGTAAAATGCAGAAATGCAGGAAATTGATTAATATATTAATTGAGTGTGGTTCAATTAAAGGCAGCAGCAAACAGAAAAGTCTTCAATCTTGATTTAAAGGAGCTGAGGGTCTCAGCAGACCTGCAGCTTTCTGGGACTTTGTTCCAGATATGTGGAGCAGAAAAACTGAACGCTGCTTCTCCATGTTTAGTTCTGACTCTGGGAACAGGAAGTAGACCGGTCCCAGACGACCTGAGGGGTCGGGATGGTTCATAAGGTAGCAGCAGATCAGATCAGATGTAATCCTTAAGAGGAACAGCTGATTCCTTAGTCAATGAAAAGTTAGAGACAAATACAGAGAGAATACGTTGAATTGATGTTGCTGAAAAAATGTGCCCATGAATACCATCAAAAATGTGTATTGATACAATAAATACGTCAACATTAAGACTAAAGCGGTAGCCGAGTATTCTCTATGTCCCGACACGTTTTAAAGTGTTGATCCTGAGATTTAAGCTCCGTCACGTCTGCAGGTGCTCGTCATCTCCACCTGGTGTCAGCAGGTGTATTATGTACGAAAATAACCCCGATTGATCAGGTGATTGCTTGATTCAATATAATTGGAATTTAATAAACTCTGTTATACTTTAAAGAGCAGTTTTCTGTGATTACTGTGTGCATGTGTATTGTGATATTATAGCTGGATATTAAGGTCTGTGCTCAAACCTTCACTGTTCACTCTGAATGTGTAATAGTACTTTGTTGACATTGTGAGTGAACACTAATTATGAGACTTCAATTATAGTTTGGTTATTGCTCCCTGTTCTCAGGTTGGTGCCCCGTTATTATTAATAATCTTATTGACATTAATAAATCTATTGATGTTAATACTTTAGTTTTTCATATTCGCTGAGAACCAAACCGCTCACTGGATATCTTCTCTTTTTCGGAACATTCTCTGTAAACCCAAGAGATGGTTGTGTGTGAAAATCCGAGTAGATCAGCAGTGTTTTAAATACTCAGACCAGCCCGTCAGACACCAACAACCATGCCACGTTCAAAGTCACTTAAATCCCCTTTCTTCCCCATTCTGATGCTCGCTTTGAACTTCAGCCAGTCGTCTACACATACATATATACGTACATATATACATATATATATATATATATATATATATATATATATATATATATATATATATATATATATATATATATATATATATATATATACATGTTTATATATATATATATATATATATATATATATACATGTTTATATATATATATATATATATATATATATACATGTTTATATATATATATATATATATATATATATATATATATATATATATATATATATATATATATATATATATATATACATACATGTATATGTCTTCTGCCTCTGACTGAGGCTAAACTACTGACACCAACAACTGCCAGCATGAAAATGTGCAGTTCATTATCAATTTTTTCAAAGAACATGAAACTGAAAGTAAGAGTTGTGTTCTCACTTGTGGACTAATCCATTGTTTCCCTAACAAAAAAGAAGGGGGGGGGGGGGGGGGGGTTGAGACTGAGTCTGAAACTGGATGTTGAGGATTAACAGTCAAAGTTAAGTTAAAGGTAAAAAGTAAAACCTGATGATGAAAAATGCACATAGAATTTAGGATTCATTGCAGATAAGGAGGAAGGTAGCCAGTCTGTAAAACAAGCTTTAAGTTGGTATCTTCCATAAACAAGTTCAGACACTCTGTTCCCGCGCTCTTCTTTGTGCTGTAACCTCGAGAGGAAAAGCAGCTTCCACGGATATAGAAAAGGAGAAGGTGAGTATTAATTAGGCTTTGCTGCTTATTTCTTCTAGATTCCTTAATACCAGTCATTACAAAACCATGTTCCGATCAAAGGAAAAGGTTTGAATGGTGACTGATGTGGTCCATGTATGAGTTTAATAGTCCAGTGAAGAGTCTTTTATTATCACAAGTTGAAAGGTGAGGCAGTTTAACAAATTACACAACCTGTTGTTTACTTGTTTTGTTGAGAAATAGACCATTCGTCAGTTGTATAAATAGGAGAGGACTTACTCGAAAGGTTTGTTTCTTTGTTCTTGCTTTTAGCCGTTTGTTGTGTATTTCTATTTTCCTGTAAATTGTTCTGTGATTTGTTCACATAAAGAAGATTCTGATCCGAACAAAGCCTCAAAAATTGTCATTTTATAGTTTTTTTTTCAAAAATATATATCAGTTCATCCATTAATACAATATAATAAAATATAATACATTTAATTAAACGTACTTAAAGAGTATCCCCCTTTATTTCTGCTTTCCTCGTCCTTTTTGGCCACTCTCAGCACCGGTATCGTAAATGCACAAATAGACGCACAACAAACTGTTCGTATACCAGGAGGCTTTTATTTAGTCTGTGTGGAAATCTTTTGTTTTTACATCCCAGATGAAGAACAAAGACATTTTAACATGAGACTCGACATGCAGGCCGTTACAGTAGCTTCGGTGTTTATGGTTCATAAAATATATGGCGTGTTGAGAAAATGAAATCAGAAATTCTCAATAAATGGTATTATATATTTACCTGGTAAAGCTGTCAGAGTGGTGGTTCCTGGTTTCCTTTTGTTCATTCGTCTCTCTGTTATAGATGTCGTCGCGGGATTTCGAGAGAAAGTGGAAAACAGCCCTGACCTCCATCCTGGAGGAGCTGAGCCCGCCAGAATTCAGGAAGTTCATTATCAGTCTGGACAAAATCCCTCAAGGTCGGAAGACGGAGACGCACAGAGAAGAATTCCCTGATATCATCATCCAGTTCTACGGGACTGAAGGGTCCATCTCTGTGATCAATAAAGAAATGAAGGTCTTACCGAGGAAGGACGCTAAAGTCCAGGAGCCACTGCAACGCTTTGTGGAGGAAGTGAAGAAACGACGACAGAAAACAAAAGGTGAGTTCAGAAGATCAACCGTCTGAATCCATTTAGATTATTGACCCCATGTTGAGTTCTTTACGAAGTGATCAGACCGAATATATAAAACACAAATACATAACTGATTTCCAGAAACACAGATGGTATCATGGATGGTTTCATCCAGTTATTAGGGCCCGAGCACCGACGTAGTCGGAGCGGAGGACCTATTGTTCTTCTAATCAGGGCCCGAGCACCGACGTAAATTGACTTGAACAAGTTGAAGTGGATCAAACCGATTCACAGAGAATAGATAGAGCCCTACGGCTGTGAACGTCACTGTTCAGGTTCTGAAGAAGATGAGCAACAATAACGCTGCAAAGAAGTTGAAGAGCAGATACGAAATTTGATTCTTTCCCTTTGTTTTACATTATTCTCTGCATCTGTATGTTTTCATCAGCAGGGGGAAGCACAGCTGCACCCTCCAGATCCACATCTGCTGCAGCACCTCCTGCTGCTCCTGCCTCAATGATGGCTCAGGACCGAAGTAACATCATCGCCCCGAATATCGCAGGTTCCACCATCGGGACATTGAATATAAACATCACCAAATAGACTCGTGAAACACATCCAGATCGAGATAAGGGAATACACACTGGTTTTGTTTTGTTATTTTTATTATTTGTATTGCTGTAATAAACCTGTTGCTAAGCCCCGCCTAACAATTAGATTGTTATCTAATCAGAACTGTACCAACCCAGAAGGACTCTTTATATCTTGGAGTTATTGGTGTTTGTTTATTTATTTGTGTCTTTGCTCACTTTTATTTATTAGACGAAAGATAAAACATTAACAGAACGAAGTGAGGAAGACATAAACAGTGACTACAGAGCAGTTATCAACATTTTATGAGGGAAAGAGAAACAAGATGTTCATTCTATATATAAAAATAAAGTTACAAACCAAAAGAACTAACAGAGTCAAACACAAACTGCTGACTTAATTAAGGATGGAAGATCTGTCTAAAATATTCCTGTGTGCTGTAATAATTTCCCTTCATTGGAGCTGATGGGTTCAAACAGGCGGAGAACAAAAGGAAAGTATTGGTTTGGATGTAAAGCGTTCCAGATGTTCGTTATCGAGCTGAATCTTGTCGTCGAGCTGCAGCCTCACATTCTTTAGAAACCGAAACTAACATTTTACCCGCCAGTGTTTCTGTCGCTCGGTGTACTGTGGGTTGTCGGAGCCGCGGTGAGTCCTTTTCTATTCAAATGTTCATTCAATGATCCTTTTGGTTCCGGCGCTGCTTCGCTGTTTCAGCACTTTGTAAAAATCAAACAGTTAAAGTTTCAGCAGAAGTTTGTAAAACCTTCAGGAAGTTTGTCGACACGATGTTGTAACACGGACGGTGGTGTCTTCTTTAGGTGTGTCGCTCTTTCTCAGGGGATTTTAACGTGTTTGTTTCATATTTATTCATGCAAATCCTTTATCATATTCATGTCTTCATTGCCCCGCTATAGGAGTGTTGTTGAGCCCAAATGTAACTCTCAGATCCTCACGAGAGTCCAATAATGTTGTGAAGGATTTCCGGAAATGACTTTCTGCTGAAGCAGCCGTCATGAAGGGTTTATGAATCGATCTAAAGGATTTATTAATGTCAGCTCATAAGTTACGAACACGCGGTGAGTTTGCTACGTTGTGGGAACTCTTTCTTCAGCATGCAGCTCTTTAAAGTGACACTCTGCTGTTTTTACACGACGATCAGTGGACTCACCACCATAGAAGTGAGAACAGTTGTATTATGTAAGGCAATAACCCCGATGAGCAGGTGATTGCTTGATTTACGATGTTAACGACTTGCATTGTGGGAAATGTAGGCTCCAGATGTTAACTTTCCAGATGAATTCTGAATTGTGATGTTAAAAATATAAGTATATATATATTGTACTTTTTACTCTTCAACATTTATGCAATATCCAATATCTAATAAATGATGATGTATTAATTATTGAATAAACTTCCCACAATATATAAAGTCATTATGAGCTCTTTACCAGCTGCAACATTAAAGGGATGGACACATTAATGCATCAATAATTATAATCCAATAATATTATATTATGCTGAAATGGATGATTTGGTGATTTAATTTGGTCTGACTTCAGCAATTATGTGCTACTCATATTTAAAATACAGTATCAAAGTTTGAGCCCGGCCTTGAACACATCCTGGGCTCCAGACATGACGACTTATTTAATGGAGATGAACTCGTGACCCTTTGTGAAAGGTGAACTCATGACTTCATTGCGTCCCTTTTCCAGTATGTAAGTACCAATAGTCCATTGAGTGCTACCTGGTGAATTAAAGAGATCGCTAAATACACTTCCCACATCCTGCCGATCAAAGGTTCTTGTTATTAATGTGTAAACCTGATCTGTATCAACATCATTCAATGATTTGTGTAATACGCTGCAGCCTGGTCAAGAACATAACCTCCTTTAAACTAGGACAGATATGAGAGTATTATTAATCTTCTCGTCTAACTTTTGGCAACAAAGCAAATAAGAATATTGGCAAATTATTCCTTTACCATGAATGCTAATCTGGGAACGTATTTACTGTCTTCTACCTGCACAGTGAGCAGACATGGCAGTTCCACGCCTGCTACTTGAGACTCTGCAAGATTTGATGGAAGATGACTTCAACGAGTTTAAGTGGTTGCTTGAGAATGGCGTTGACTTCGATCCGATTCTCCGGTCCCACCTGGAGAACGCGAAACGGAGAGACACTGTGAGAAAGATGATAGACACCTACCGCGAAGAAATGGCTGTGAAGATCGCTGTTGGTGTTCTGAAGGAGATGAAAAACAATAACGCTGCAGAGAAGTTGAAGAACAGTTACGCAGGTGGATGTTTCTTAAATACATGTACAGGTCAAATTAAGCAAAATTAAATGATTTCCCTTTTTTTACATTATTCTCTGCATCTGTATGTTTTCATCAGCAGCGGGAACCACAGCTGCACCCTCCACATCTGCTGCAGCACCTCCTGCTGCTCCCGTAGCACCTCCTGCTGCTCCTGCCTCAATGATGGCTCAGCAAGGAGGTATCATCTTCGCCCCGAATGTCACAGGTGGCACCACTGGGACATGGAATGTAAACATCACCAAATAAACTCGTGAAACACATCCAGATCGAGATCAGGGAATCCACTGGTTTTGTTTTGTTATTTTTATTATTATTGTTGCTGTAATTGACCCGTTGCTAAGCCCCGCCTCCTGCTGCTTTTCCGTCAACTTGCCAGAGCTACGTTACCATGGAGCCCACACTGTCACTAACTGCACTCCCTGAATAAAAAGCGATTTCAGAGTGAAGCAGACAGAAGGGTCTACAATATGAATTTAAAGAATATATATGGAACTGATTCAGCAGTGAAAACAGGTGGAAACGATAAAGACAGAAGCTAAAGCTACAGATCAGTGAAAGTGAAACATCACCTGATGATCGAGACAGAAGACAATGAAATTATGGAACAACTCTGTTCCTGTAAAGCCTGGTAGATCTTCATTCCCCCTTACAATCATTAAAAAGCAGCATGTGTATACATTCAGTACATTCAGTAGCGTAGTGTAGAAGTGCTAATGATAATTTATGATACGCTAAAGTATCTGCTAATGTTGGCTCCACAGGTTTTTACGTGAAACGTAACATTTTAGTCATGTTTATCTCCTTCAACCTCTCCGGTAACGAGTATCATAATGGATTTAAGTAGCTCCGTCAGTCTGCAGGTGCTCGTCATCTCCACCTGGTGTCAGCAGGTGGAGCCACATTGATGTGACGACAGCTTTGTGTGCTTCTGTATCTGTGGTGTAAACCTGCAGGAAGATCAGGACAGAAAGAGCCTCAACGAGTTTGACAACATATCTATCTTACATTCATTTTTTTATTTTTTTAGTGGAACTCATGTGAAACATCTTCTGGATGATGTGATTGATCAAATAAATCCAGTTGAATATCTGGAAAGGAGTGATGTGAAACTGATTTTGTGCCATTTCCTTCTTTATGACGTAATTATTGTGTGACTGTCTAACTTTTGCACAGATTTTCCTGCTGAAATAGTTTCAGATGATTATCAATTATTGCAACTTGCTTCATCTGACATTTTGATTTGAAGAATAGACTGTTGACGGCTGTTTGACGCTTCAGTGCAGCATTGTTATCTCATCAGATCGCTGTCATACTAACAGAGGGACTCTTGTTATCTTGGAGTTATTAGTTTGTTTCTTTGTTTGTTTACTTACTTATTTATTTATTGCAAGACAAAAACCAAACATCAACAGAACGAAGTGAGGAAGACATAAACAGTGAATACAGAGCAGTTATCAACATTTTATTAGGGAAAGAGAAAACAAGATGTTCATTCGATATCGATAGATATGAAGTTGTAAACCAAAAAACAAACAAAAATCAAACACAAACTGTTGACTTAAGGATGGAAGATCTGTCTAAAATATTCCTGTGTGCTGTAATAAGATGTCTCTTTATTGGAGCTGAGGGGCCCAAACAGGCGGCGAACAAAGGGAAAGTATTTTTGGATGTAAAGCGTTCCATATGTTCGTTATCGAGCTGAAACTTGCAGCCTGACATTCTTGAGAAACCGAAAGTAAAGTCATGTCCGTCATTCTGTGTGTTTCTGTCGCTCGGTGTACTGTGGGTTGTCGGAGCCGCGGTGAGTCCTTTTCTATTCAAATGTTCATTCAATGATCCTTTTGGTTCCGGCGCTGCTTCGCTGTTTCAGCACTTTGTAAAAATCAAACAGTTAAAGTTTCAGCAGAAGTTTGTAAAACCTTCAGGAAGTTGGTCGACACGATGTTGTAACACGGACGGTGGTGTCTTCTTTAGGTGTGTCGCTCTTTCTCAGGGGATTTTAACGTGTTTGTTTCATATTTATTCATGCAAATCCTTTATCATATTCATGTCTTCATTGCCCCGCTATAGGAGTGTTGTTGAGCCCAAATGTAACTCTCAGATCCTCACGAGAGTCCAATAATGTTGTGAAGGATTTCCGGAAATGACTTTCTGCTGAAGCAGCCGTCATGAAGGGTTTATGAATCGATCTAAAGGATTTATTAATGTCAGCTCATAAGTTACGAACACGCGGTGAGTTTGCTACGTTGTGGGAACTCTTTCTTCAGCATGCAGCTCTTTAAAGTGACACTCTGCTGTTTTTACACGACGATCAGTGGACTCACCACCATAGAAGTGAGAACAGTTGTATTATGTAAGGCAATAACCCCGATGAGCACGTGATTGCTTGATTTACGATGTTAACGACTCGAACTTTCCAGATGAATTATGAATTGTGATGTTAAAAATATAAGTAATTGTTAATAAATAGTATTAGGTATAATTATTAGTTATCAAATATATTTATCTTAACAATGGTGGAATGTAACTATTTCCTAAAGTACTGTTCTAAAGTGTGAGTTTGAAGTTGTACTTGTGTATTTTCATTTTATGCTACTTTATTCTTCCACTCCACATTTCAGATGTAAATATTGTACTTTTTACTCTTCAACATTTATGCAATATCTAATATCTAATAAATGATGACGTATTAATTATTGAATAAACTTCCCACAATATATAAAGTCATTATGAGCTCTTTACCAGCTGCAACATTAAAGGGATGGACACATTAATGCATCAATAATTATAATCCAATAATATTATATTATGCTGAAATGGATGATTCAGCAATTATGTGCTAATCGTATTTAAAATACAGTATACAAGTTTTAGCCCGGCCTTGAACACATCCTGGACTCCAGACATGACGACTTATTTAATGGAGATGAACTCGTGACCCTTTGTGAAAGGTGAACTCATGACTTCATTGCGTCCCTTTTCCAGTATGTAAGTACCAATAGTCCATTGAGTGCTACCTGGTGAATTAAAGAGATCGCTAAATACACTTCCCACATCCTGCCGATCAAAGGTTCTTGTTATTAATGTGTAAACCTGATCTGTATCAACATCATTCAATGATTTGTGTAATACGCTGCAGCCTGGTCAAGAACATAATCTCCTTTAAACTAGGACAGATATGAGAGTATTATTAATCTTCTCGTCTAACTTTTGGCAACAAAGCAAATAAGAATATTGTCAAATTATTCCTTTTAACATTGAATGCTAATCTGGGAACGTATTTACTGTCTTCTACCTGCACAGTGAGCAGACATGGCAGTTCCACGCCTGCTACTTGAGACTCTGCAAGATTTGATGGAAGATGACTTCAACGAGTTTAAGTGGAGGCTCGAGAATGGCGTTGACTTCGATCCGATTCACCGGTCCCACCTGGAGAACGCGAAACGGAGAGACACTGTGAGAAAGATGATAGACACCTACTGCGAAGAAATGGCTGTGAAGATCGCTGTTGGTGTTCTGAAGGAGATGAAAAACAATAACGCTGCAGAGAAGTTGAAGAACAGTTACGCAGGTGGATGTTTCTTAAATACATGTACAGGTCAAATTAAGCAAAATTAAATGATTTCCCTTTTTTTACATTATTCTCTGCATCTGTATGTTTTCATCAGCAGCGGGAAACACAGCTGCACCCTCCACATCTGCTGCAGCACTTCCTGCTGCTCCCGTAGCACCTCCTGCTGCTCCTGCCTCAATGATGGCTCAGCAAGGAGGTATCATCTTCGCCCCGAATGTCACAGGTGGCACCACTGGGACATGGAATGTAAACATCACCAAATAAACTCGTGAAACACATCCAGATCGAGATCAGGGAATCCACTGGTTTTGTTATTTTTATTATTATTGTTGCTGTAATTGACCCGTTGCTAAGCCCCGCCTCCTGCTGCTTTTCCTTCAACTTGCCAGAGCTACGTTACCATGGAGCCCACACTGTCACTAACTGCACTCCCTGAATAAAAAGCGATTTCAGAGTGAAGCAGACAGAAGGGTCTACAATATGAATTTAAAGAATATATATGGAACTGATTCAGCAGTGAAAACAGGTGGAAAAGATAAAGACAGAAGCTAAAGCTACAGATCAGTGAAAGTGAAACATCACCTGATGATCGAGACAGAAGACAATGAAATTATGGAACAACTCTGTTCCTGTAAAGCCTGGTAGGTCTTCATTCCCCCTTACAATCATTAAAAAGCAGCATGTGTATACATTCAGTACATTCAGTAGCGTAGTGTAGAAGTGCTAATGATAATTTATGATACGCTAAAGTATCTGCTAATGTTGGCTCCACAGGTTTTTACGTGAAACGTAACATTTTAGTAATGTTTATCTCCTTCAACCTCTCCGGTAACGAGTATCATAATGGATTTAAGTAGCTCCGTCAGTCTGCAGGTGCTCGTCATCTCCACCTGGTGTCAGCAGGTGGAGCCACATTGATGTGACGACAGCTTTGTGTGCTTCTGTATCTGTGGTGTAAACCTGCAGGAAGATCAGGACAGAAAGAGCCTCTACGAGTGTGACAACATATCTATCTTACATTCATTTTTTTATTTTTGTCGTGGAACTCATGTGAAACATCTTCTGGATGATGTGATTGATCAAATAAATCCAGTTGAATATCTGGAAAGGAGTGATGTGAAACTGATTTTGTGCCATTTCCTTCTTTATGATGTAATTATTGTGTGACTGTCTAACCTTTGCACAGATTTTCCTGCTGAAATAGTTTCAGATGATTATCAATTATTGCAACTTGCTTCATCTGACATTTTGATTTGAAGAATAGACTGTTGACGGCTGTTTGACGCTTCAGTGCAGCATTGTTATCTCATCAGATCGCTGTCATACTAACAGAGGGACTCTTGTTATCTTGGAGTTATTAGTTTGTTTCTTTGTTTGTTTACTTACTTATTTATTTATTGCAAGACAAAAACCAAACATCAACAGAACGAAGTGAGGAAGACATAAACAGTGAATACAGAGCAGTTATCAACATTTTATTAGGGAAAGAGAAAACAAGATGTTCATTCGATATCGATAGATATGAAGTTGTAAACCAAAAAACAAACAAAAATCAAACACAAACTGTTGACTTAAGGATGGAAGATCTGTCTAAAATATTCCTGTGTGCTGTAATAAGATGTCTCTTTATTGGAGCTGAGGGGCCCAAACAGGCGGCGAACAAAGGGAAAGTATTTTTGGATGTAAAGCGTTCCATATGTTCGTTATCGAGCTGAAACTTGCAGCCTGACATTCTTGAGAAACCGAAAGTAAAGTCATGTCCGTCATTCTGTGTGTTTCTGTCGCTCGGTGTACTGTGGGTTGTCGGAGCCGCGGTGAGTCCTTTTCTATTCAAATGTTCATTCAATGATCCTTTTGGTTCCGGCGCTGCTTCGCTGTTTCAGCACTTTGTAAAAATCAAACAGTTGAAGTTTCAGCAGAAGTTTGTAAAACCTTCAGGAAGTTGGTCGACACGATGTTGTAACACGGACGGTGGTGTCTTCTTTAGGTGTGTCGCTCTTTCTCAGGGGATTTTAACGTGTTTGTTTCATATTTATTCATGCAAATCCTTTATCATATTCATGTCTTCATTGCCCCGCTATAGGAGTGTTGTTGAGCCCAAATGTAACTCTCAGATCCTCACGAGAGTCCAATAATGTTGTGAAGGATTTCCGGAAATGACTTTCTGCTGAAGCAGCCGTCATGAAGGGTTTATGAATCGATCTAAAGGATTTATTAATGTCAGCTCATAAGTTACGAACACGCGGTGAGTTTGCTACGTTGTGGGAACTCTTTCTTCAGCATGCAGCTCTTTAAAGTGACACTCTGCTGTTTTTACACGACGATCAGTGGACTCACCACCATAGAAGTGAGAACAGTTGTATTATGTAAGGCAATAACCCCGATGAGCACGTGATTGCTTGATTTACGATGTTAACGACTCGAACTTTCCAGATGAATTATGAATTGTGATGTTAAAAATGTAAGTAATTGTTAATAAATAGTATTAGGTATAATTATTAGTTATCAAATATATTTATGTTAACAATGGTGGAATGTAACTATTTCCTAAAGTACTGTTCTAAAGTATGATTTTGAAGTACTTGTGTATTTTCATTTTATGCTACTTTATTCTTCCACTCCACATTTCACATGTAAATATTGTACTTTTTACTCTTCAACATTTATGCAATATCTAATATCTAATAAATGATGACGTATTAATTATTGAATAAACTTCCCACAATATATAAAGTCATTATTATGAGCTCTACCTTTACCAGCTGCAACATTAAAGGGATGGACACATTAATGCATCAATAATTATAATCCAATAATATTATGTTATGCTGAAATGGATGATTTGGTGATTTAATTTGGTCTGACTTCAGCAATTATGTGCTAATCGTATTTAAAATACAGTATCAAAGTTTGAGCCCGGCCTTGAACACATCCTGGGCTCCAGACATGACGACTTATTTAATGGAGATGAACTCGTGACCCTTTGTGAAAGGTGAACTCATGACTTCATTGCGTCCCTTTTCCAGTATGTAAGTACCAATAGTCCATTGAGTGCTACCTGGTGAATTAAAGAGATCGCTAAATACACTTCCCACATCCTGCCGATCAAAGGTTCTTGTTATTAATGTGTAAACCTGATCTGTATCAACATCATTCAATGATTTGTGTAATACGCTGCAGCCTGGTCAAGAACATAACCTCCTTTAAACTAGGACAGATATGAGAGTATTATTAATCTTCTCGTCTAACTTTTGGCAACAAAGCAAATAAGAATATTGTCAAATTATTCCTTTAACATTGAATGCTAATCTGGAAACGTATTTACTGTCTTCTACCTGCACAGTGAGCAGACATGTCGGTTCTAGATCTGCTGCTTGAGACTGTGGAAAATCTGATCGAAAAGGACTTCAAAAAGTTTAAGTTTTGGCTCGGGAATGGCGTTGACTTCAAACCGATTCCCCGGTCCTTCCTGGAGAAAGCGGACGAGATGGACACTGCGGGAAAGATGATAGACAGCTACGGCGAAGAAATGGCTGTGAAGAATGCTGTTGAGGTTCTGAAGAAGATGGGCAACAATAACGCTGCAGAGGAGTTGAAGAACAGTTACGCAGGTGGATGTTTCTTTAAATACATTTACAAGTCAGAGTGAGCAAAATTTGATTCTTTCCCTTTTTTTTACATTATTCTCTGCATCTGTATGTTTTCATCAGCAGGGGGAAGCACAGCTGCACCCTCCACATCTGCTGCAGCACCTCCTGCTGCTCCTGCCTCAATGATGGCTCAGGACCAAAGTAACATCATCGCCCCGGCTATCGCAGGTTCCACCATCGGGACATTGAACATAAACATCACCAAATAGAGTCATGAAACACATCCAGGTCGAGATAAGGGAATACACACTGGTTTTCTTTGGTTGTTTTTATTGTTATTGTTGCCGTATTCATTCCTTCTTACAATCATTAAAAAGCAGCATGTGTATACATTCAGTACATTCAGTAGCGTAGTGTAGAAGTGCTAATGATAATTTATGATACGCTAAAGTATCTGCTAATGTTGGCTCCACAGGTTTTTACGTGAAACGTAACATTTTAGTAATGTTTATCTCCTTCAACCTCTCCGGTAACGAGTATCATAATGGATTTAAGTAGCTCCGTCAGTCTGCAGGTGCTCCTCATCTCCACCTGGTGTCAGCAGGTGGAGCCACATTGATGTGACGACAGCTTTGTGTGCTTCTGTATCTGTGGTGTAAACCTGCAGGAAGATCAGGACAGAAAGAGCCTCAACGAGTTTGAGAACATCAAAGTCTTATTTTGTGGGTGTTGGGTGTTGTTTGGTGGTTGTGGGTGTTTTTTTTTTGGTGGAACTTGTGTGAAACATCTTCTGGATGATGTGATTGATCAAATAAATCCAGTTGATTATCTGGAAATGAGTGATGTGAAACTGATTTTGTGCCATTTCCTTCTTTATGACGTAATTATTGTGTGACTGTCTAACCTTTGCACAGATTTTCCTGCTGAAATATGTTTCAGATGATTATCAATTATTGCAACCTGCTTCATCTGACATTTTGATTTGAAGAATAGACTGTTGACGGCTGTTCTCTCTTCGCTTTAGTGCAGCATTGTTATCTAATCAGATCGCTGTCATACTAACCCAGAAGGACTCTTGTTATCTTGGAGTTATTTGTGTTTGTGTCTTTGTTTCTTTGCTTACTTATTTATTTATTGCAAGACAAAACATTAACAGAATGCAATGAGGAGACAGCGAGAAAACTAAATGTTAATTGTATATCAATAGAAATGAACCAACAGGAAAAATCAAACAAGCTGTTGACTTAAGGATGGAAGATATGTCTGTCTAAAATATTCCTGTGTGCTGTAATAGGATTTCCCTTTATTGTAGCTTCGAGGCCCAAACGGGTGGAGCAAGTATTTTAGGATGTAAAACGTGTCAGCTGTTTGTGTTTCAGCTGAATGTTGTGCCCTCACAATCTTCTTCAGTTTCACGGAGATGCTTCGCTATTATCTCCTGCTGCCTTCCCTCATCAATTATACATCACGGCTACAGTTCACTGACCCGCCATACTGCCCGAGTGGCCTTGCACTGCGTGTGCGTGTGTGTGTGTGTGTGTGCGTGTGTGTGTGTGTGTGTGTGTGTGTGTGTGTGTGTGTGTGCGTGTGTGTGTGATAGAGAGACGTGACTCCTCCGCAGTCCAAATATGGTCACTTCCGTTCACTGGTTGCAAATAAACCAAGATGGCGACGGCCAACATGCCGAACTCGAAGCTTCTACGGCAGTCCACAAACCAATGACGACGACGTCCAATTCTTCTGCCCTTGTCCTGAGCCTCCGATTCAATTATAACCCACATCAGACGCCCATTACGATGCAGGAGCATGCATTCGATGCATTTATGGTCACAAAAGTTGAGAACGTCAACAAACAAAATCCATTGACCAACGTTTGAACCTGTCCTTTAACATGCTGTCACAGTATTCACTATGGGAGCGGCCCAAAGGTGAAGCCCATCCCCCGACCGTTTCGTCGAACGTAACGTTTCTAGGATGTCTAGATCTGTAAATGGACAAACTTAATTGACTGGATGTCTGTAAACTAATCACAATGTTTTTCAGCAAGCTTGGTTGACCGTGAGGCCGTGAAGACACGTTTTGATCTATTAATCATATTGTTAAAATACATAATTGATGTTTGAATTGTGGTTAAAGTTTCCAAGAGATGGTGTACTTATACATGTCAAAATATCATATGAAAGAATTACTCAAGTTTTTTTTCAAAAACATAAGAGTCTGAATGTGACTGGAAGTAAATTTGGGAAATAAATGGGGAAATATTGTTCTATATTTATTCTATTCTGATTTGATTTTCCAATGCAATCAGCTTACAAACATCTCATTGATTATATACACAGAACATTCAACTCAGCTTTGAACATTTTCTTTTCAAGAGATATTTCAAAAATTGTGGATATACTGAGTAGTGAGGATGAGGCTGATACAATAACGTATATTTAATATGTTTTAAAGTGTGACTTTATTAATGGATATGAGTTAACCACTGATGAAAAGTAAAACAACTTGTGACGGCTGAGCCGGTGGCTCGCAGCTAACGGTGCTAACAGTGCTAACAGTGCTAACAGTGCAAATGACAGCAGCAGTGATAACGGAGCTAGCGGTGTTTAACTGAGGGGGATGGGCGCTACGCTTCTGCCTCGGTCGGGACGGCGTTGCCGACAGGAAACACTGTATGAGCGCAGTGCAGAGCCACAGGGGGAAGCTCAGCACACAGAGGGAGACTTCATCCTCTGCTCAGGTAGACATTACTCCTCTATATCTTCACAGAGCAAATAGTTGTTGAATGGGTTAAATTAAGATGTCACAAATTCCATTTTTCCACTTGACTTCCAGTTTGATTCCTTCCATACATGTTGGTGTCAACTCATCGTGAATGTTTATTCGCACCAATTTCATCAATAAAGTCACAAAAACACGTAAGTTTAAAATTTTCAAAACAAACATTTATTCATTGTCAATGACTTAATGACTCCAAATGTTTACAAAATTGAAGCAGTCAGTTATAAAGGCTTTTATACAAAAAAAAAAAAATCTGAATTTACATTTTCTTGTTCTGATTCACATTTAATTAAATGTTCTTGTTAAGAAACTTATAAAAAATATAAAATCCATACATCAGAATTGTTCTTTAATCAGATGAGAGCTAAACAAGAATATCAAACTAGATTAAAAACATAACAAACCTGACCCCATAGATCCTCAATTAGGCAGCGATAGAACATGTGAGAGTGGACAAAATAATAAGAACCCTCAGAAACATCTCAGCAGTAAAAAACAGTTTGATGAAAATTACCATTTTTAAATTTGTTCGTCTCTGTTGATACATCTTGTTCGTCATTTTTGAGGCTGTAGTTGAACCTGCTAGCAGGTGGTGCAACATCTGGAACAAATGAGTTTCTGTGGATCAGGGGTGTCGGCTGTGACTCCTAAACGTCATCACTTTGACTCCCTGAAACCCCTCCTGCTTCAGACAGCCGGACACTGAGAGACGCCATCACCGTCAGCACCCCCCCCTCCCCCCCTTATTGTCAGCGTGCCGCAGCTTTATGTTCAAGCTTGAAGGATAGAGATCAGTTGTGTTCAGGTTCAGAGACCTCTAGAAAGATTTCCATCGCATGGCAGACAGGATGGTGTGGATGAAGTAGAGAAGCGTCGCCACGTACGAGAAGACCTGAAGAGACAAAAGGGAACACCAATGGAAGGTTTGATTGGATGAAAGGAGTCATCCTCTGAGGACCATGCATATCTACAGGATAATCCATAATAGTAGAATCGCAGCACCGTACCGGCTGTTAAGCATGTGTGTGTTCGGGTGTTTGTGAGAAGCGCAAACAGGGTCTTCATGCTAAGCTAAGCTAACCAGCTGCCCGTTGTAGCTTCATATTCAGCGTACAGACACGAGAGTGATATCGATCTGAACATCTAACGCTCAGAGAGCAAGAGGAGTGGATTTCACTGAATTTTGAAGTGTTCCTTTTAGATCATTGTGTTTTGTTCGTGGAGCTACAGATTATTGTGATGGCCGATACAGAAAAACATCCACCAACGCTGCTTTTTATACAACACTTCATAGCGGTTTCTCAGCTGGTCCTGCAGGTTCAGGTCTATGTGTGGTTCTGTTTTTTTTTTTATTAGTTTGGACGAGAAAATCCTCTCCACAGTTTATTCAACATCCGCTCGACATTAAACAACTCACCACTGCAGAGATGTCCAGCTTGTAGTTTCGAGAGTTGGTCCCGTCGGCCATCTCGAGAGTCACTTTGGCCAAAGCCACTGAAGCACTGAGGTAGAAGAAGGCCGCGATGCCGTGATAGGCAACGTCCTGACAGGCGAGTCAGAGGAAGACAAAAGAAGAACGTGAGAAACTCGTTGGGGCGAGATCGATGTTCGTCACAGCTATGTGGTGAATGTCACGTTCACTGTCTGCACTGGCACAGAATCAAAACTGCTTTGTCATGGTGACATGTTGCATTCACATATTTATTCTGTTCTCCGTGAACAGAGGACATCATTTTCTCTCCTTATTCTGATAAAAAGACAATGTATCATTTGTCGGAGTGAAGGTTTATCCAGCTTTAGTTTTTTTTGGCTCATTTATAGTAGTTTGGTGATGAGTCTGTGAGGAAATCTCTCTGTGGTGCGTTCAAGTTCCTCCGTTATCTGGGAGTTGAGAATCGGTGGCTGAAAAGAAAGAAGTAACCAAATTCACGTTGTCTCAACTGCACTGATTGTTAGCAGCCAAAACGCAGCACACTGACATTAGAGTCAAACCTAAGACAAACAAAAAGGAATCCAAGGTTGTTATGAAAAGAAAAATTATGTTGATTTTGTAATTCTTTGCATAGAAGAGACTCATCAGAGATGTCGGTGTCCTTGAACGCACCAAAAGGAAGAGATTCCAAAACTTTCTCTGCTGTGAAATCAGTGCAATGTGATAATGGAACTAAAGCAGAGTTGCCTAAACGTTGCCTGTGTGGATTATCTCTCTGCAGGTTGATGTCTGCTTTGTTGAGGGTGAAGTTGTTTGGATGAGCTGTTCTTGAGAAAGCTGCGAGCAGCAACACCGGAGGCCAAGCAATCGGCATGTTTTGAACGGGCACTGCACCAGAATTAACTGAGACCAATGTTTGACTGAAAGGAACAAAACAAGTTCCAATGAGGTCAATGATGATCAGGAATGAAAGGTGCAGGATTCGGACTCTTCCAGATTCTACAGTAAACAGTATTTTCTTTATGAAATGCGAGGAGGACTTACTGCTGCAGCCCAGCGGCCTTTGTTGCGATGGCCTCCAATGGCGAACACCACCAGCCAGATGAAAGTCATGGTGAAGCAGAAGATGGAGACGAACATGACCCAGCCCTGAGGGTTGTGCGGCACCACCAGCGTGCACGCCACCAGGATCCAGACCAGACCTCCGAAGATCTGCAGGAAAAACCAGAGATTCGTGAGAGGAGACCCTGACACAGCTGAACATCGTGTCACCCCGCCGCTTCTTTTGCTGCCACTAATGCTTATTGTCATTATCAATTCATCAACTGATTACCAATGATCTATAAAATGTCAGAACAGTTTCCCAGAATCAAAGTTCAACAGCTAAAAAACCCAAAGAGAAAAATAACAAAGTCTGAGACACTGGAGAAGAGATGCTTTGGCATTTTAACTTAAAGAAATTACTTCAACGATTCATTGATTACCCAAATAGTTGTGTTATTTTTATAGTGATTAACTTATTGATTAATCAACAAACTGTTCTGACCTGACATTTTGCAGCCACTAGGTGGAGCTGAATCTGTTTTGTGTATTACAGGCCTTATTGCTTGACCTTTGAACCCTGAAGGAGGCCATTTTGTTTCCTTGCCCTCCTAAGTAGGGAGCACACAACTTTTACCAAAGCGTCCGCATCAATCTTCTTTTGGAATCACTTTTAGAAGCATTGTCTGTAAGTACAGCTTTTATACAATCCCTGTATTTACGTCAACGTTTACATTTTCAGTTGATGGCTTAGGTCACGTTTTTTTGTGGTGTGCGCCGTTTATTGTTCACCATGTAACCGGTCCTGTTAACGGCCTTCAGCTAGATATATTGGTAGCCAGATAGGCTTTGTGATGCGTATAAAATATGATGGAACAGTATATAAATGAGGCGTGTTGTACTCTTTGAATACTAAACGGTGGTGCACAGTAAATCCATCATTCTTTGACCAGATTGATTTTTTGAGTGTATTGAAGGAGTTGTTTTTCTAGTTAAAGAACGGGACTGATCCTGAACTATTTTACAGCAACTGATGGACATCTTTTACATGTAAAACACAGTAAATGAATCACTTCTATGGGAAATGGTATTTCTGTTATTAAAAGTTTAAAAAAAAACTCTTTAATATTGTTCAATCTGGCTATTGCCAAGCAATCAAATGCTACAACAGATACGGTTGTAGCATGTTGTTGTTTTAACCAAGCTATGTTGCAATGCATCGCTTCGTTGTGGGTTGAAAACAGATTCCTCTATTCATTACTTGTGTCATCAATAGCTCTGCTACAAAGACTCATTTTGTTTTGTATATCAGTGATTCTCACAAAGAAAGGACAAACATAATCAAACGAGTGTCCATGTACCGAGTTATGCATGAATGGAATTCACTACCAAGACATGTCACACAAGAAAACAATTCAATTCAATCAAGGAATTGTGGAACATATTTAGAAACTAGTTTGGCTAAGTGTTGCTTAAATTCCAAATGTCAGTTGCATAATCTTGATGGGTCTACGTATGCTCATATCTTTGCACATTGATAGACAGTGGACATTTAACACCTTCCATTCTGTCGGGATAACATGCTGTATCTCAGCTGACAAGCTACTAGCTAAACTAGGTTAAGTTGACAGCAGAGTTAGGACTATGAGTTCAGTCACTGCTCCCAGCAGGTTGGTTAACAAATAGCTCTGATGCTAACTACTGCTAATACCACAACGTCTTCTTTTTATATTTATATTTCACCCGTTCAATAAACAACACACAACATGTAAAATCAGACGGATTCAAAATTGTAAAGAAATCTTGATGGAGCTATAGGCTAACAGTTTCCCCCTGCTACCAGTCTTTGTGCTAAGCTAGGCTACACACATGTTTGGCCTTTTGTCAACGGACACGTCACCACAGCTTATACACACCCTTTTTTCGCCATTTAAATTGTATTACTATGTGAGAAAAAACCTGTTCAACCTGCTGTGGCCATTGAGCAGTTTATGTTAGAATGAAGTCTTTTGTCAGCTGATGTGTTTCCATTATCCGTCGACCCTGTATTTCCAGCACAGAGCCGGGTGTCGCTGCCTTCGTTCACTCTACACCTCTGATGATTGACAGGCTGCATTATTCATTCAGCTCCACCAGACTCCACCTGCTCACCTGTTTCTGTGTGTGTGGGTGGTAATGCATGAGTCATTGTGAAAACGCCAGCAACATTCCTCCTCTGTTCAGACAGTGCTGACGTCTCCTGACGTCAAATCTGCACAGAAAACGCCTTTCTATCTTTTTGCATCAATCCGTATTTTCATTCCGATCTCTCCTCCGTCACGCAGGTTTATTGAATGTTATCTATGCAGTCTAACGTCTGGCTGCTGTCATCCTCTGACCCTTGACCTGCTTCCTCTTTTCTTTTTATAATATTGCATTTGTCGGAAGATAATTCTGCCTTTAGCGTGAAAGCATAACTACAAGTATGCTGTGTTCCAGCTTGCGTTTTTGTTGCTGACCAATAGCCGACCCTCGTTAACCAATCCTTAACTGTTAATGTAGCTAACCGTTAAGCTAGCGACAGCTCTGGCTCAGGCTCACTTATGGTGTGCTCGACCAGCTATTTACCTCTAATTATTGTTATGAATGTATCATTGTTAATTATTTTTGTTAAACTAATAGCATTAATAGGTCAACATTACAATTGTCAGTTAACAGTTAAATCATTAATTTATAACATCCCTATAACATCCGGTACCACAGGACCAAGCGAGAGCCTCTAGTCCAAATTTGGGTTTTGGTTTGTGCAAAGTTGAAGGGATTTTGGGCCGAGATTGGACCAGAGTCTTGCAGGTGCAGTACTTGGTCCAATTTTGGGACTTATTATTGTGCCAAGACTTTATGTCACCTCAAAAAGGGATAGTTCTACTTTTATTCGGAGTACATAAAAAAATAGACAAAATTGCTGCTCTGCCAAATGAGTTACATTTTAACTATTTGGGGGATTAAAGTTATGAATTTATCTTAATTCATTGTTTATGTATCACATGTATTTCTGAATCCGAGCTGTGGATTAGCAGTAGCAGATTGTGGATCATAACCAAATGTGTGGACTTTTTATTATCAGAAACATTGTAAAGGTGACGTTTGGGTGAACCGTGTAAGCTCAGTGACAGAAAACATTTCGTTCACTAAACCTCTGCATGTTCAGACTCTGTCAGACGGCTGTTTGTTCTCCTCTCTGAGAACATTCACTGTTTGAAACTGCACCTTCACAGCAGACTCATTCTAATTCTAATTCTAATAACAATAGTATCAACCAGCCAAAGAGTCATGATTTATTCTGGTTGAACAGGGAAAAGAAAGGTGGTGAAACAACTCCTTCTCAGTGCAGTGTCTGCTCTCTTGTTTGAACTTGTTTTTCAAAGGAGTGAAATCATGAGAGGAAATTAGCTTTTTAGGATTTAAACTTAATAACTTGTTCACATGTATTTTTCTGCAGGTGAGAACAAACATGTCCACCAGTCAGGAGCCTTTATTCTCCACACAGCAAACCAGCAACACGTTTACCTGCGTTTCACTATATCCACAGTTTTCAGTCTGACTCTCTGTATTCAGTTTGCTAATTAAAACTACAGTTTATACGGGGATGTTTTCATCCGCGGTGGTAACAGTGACCACACTGGTGGAAGGTTCCTGTCCTATGAAGCAGTTTTTAAACGCGTCCTGCAGCCTGCTGTTTCTTACCAGTTCGGGCAGGTAGAGGATGTCGGGGATGGTCATACATATTCCGATCCCGCTGGGGAGGTTCCCCATAACGGCAGTGTTGGAGGCCATCCTGATCCTGGTCCTGGTCCTGGTCCTATAGTCTTGATGCTGCTGCTGCTGCTGCTGCTGCTGCTCGGACTGAAGCGGGGCTCAGAGCTGCAGCGGGTTAGACCAGGTGGAGCCGACTGGAAAAACCGGAATCCCCATCAGCCGAGAGGAGACACGCCCGGCGGCCCGCCCGCACACACCGGGGCCGCTCAGAGTGGCCGTGAGCTCCGCTGGAGGTTCACTGTGATGGAGGTTCAGAGAGACACACACCGACTTATAAATGTTTGACCAGCGTGACTCATTTATCACCCAGACAACCTGCAGCAGCTCTGCATCAACAACAACAACAACAACAGTAACAAGACTGATATCAGTGGTGATGTCTTTTATTGTTTCTAGATTTGATGTAAATAGGAATGTGCTCATAATGACAATAATATGTATATCAATAATAATTAGAGTAATAATAATTTATTCAGCATATTTCACTCCAAAATTCACAGAACAATAATAACTACGAACATAAAAACTGAATGCAATAAAAACAACCCCGATGACACGAGTTGAAACAGGAAAAGTGCTGGTAAATGAACTTTTATTGAAGGGCTGTACATCTAAAGGTGCCGCTGCCTTATTGACCCACATGAATTCCAGAGGTCATCGTAAATGAACTGAACAAATTAAACATACAATGCTCTCGTATGTCGATGGAAAGACTTTAAAGCTACCGCGAGGAACTTTCATCTTGTGTGGATTGTTGGCGGTCCGTGGACGAAAGTAGTAAAGTTTCCGAGCACCAGACTCCCTTTAGAAAACCTCTCATTTTGTTACAGTCTGTCCCGCTTAGTCCTGGTTCTCCTGCGCCTCCCCATATCCTCCAGTGGGCCCAGCAGTACGCCCTGGGCCTCCAGCAGCGCGGTGTCGGTGTTTGCTCCCAGCGGGGACCGGAGGAGGAGCGAGGTGGAGCTCTGCTCCTGGCCGGAGGAGGAGACGCTGAGCTCTCCACCTCCTGCATGATTTCATCTGATTTTGCGTGGAATCCAACCCGGTGGCAACGATGACCTGGTTTAAAAATAACTGTATCAAAGTAGCCAATCTTCTTCACTGATAGTCCTAGGCTATGTGTGTTTGTCATATGCATCAGTATTTAATAACAGGTTGTTTCATAACAGTTAAAAGTTCAAACTTAGCGATTTTAAACGTCTAAACAGGTTTATTCATCTGTCAAATCGAACTGATACGAGATGTTCGGCAAACACTTTCAGGGAACGCTGAACTCAAAGATCATAATGAAAGTAAACAAATGTGAACTGTATATCACACTCAACGTCTTTCAATTTACACAGATCTTTAGATCTTAACTGAACACAAATCTGACCTCTGCTCAGGATGACGTGTTGCTCCGGATGGTAAAAGTGCCTCATAAAACATGATCTCAGATTTGATTATCTTTCTTCTCAACTTTGTCTAACTTAAAGTAACGTTACAAGCTTTGGAGTTCCCAAAATGTCCAACTCGTATAATGGGACCCTCTGTTAGATCATAAGCCAGTTATCGAAGTCCTGAAGTAGTTTGTCGTCCTAAAACTTTTTGACTAAAATAGAAGATATTTGTGATGTGGTAACATCTGATCTGACCCTGCAGCCTTTCACACCTCACACTGTGCACAACAGATCCATGGAAACAACAAAGCATCTCATTTGGCAGCCGAGAGCTGTCGGACAAACACCTCAGGTAATCGCCCAGCTGGATCTGGTTTCCAGCCGCTGTCATCTGATCCTTTCTAAACCGGGAAACCCACTCCTGTTTGAGACAACACTCCGTGGACACGAGTCAGGACCAGGCAAGACCTGGTCCACAACCTGGAACCAGAACTCCTCTGATGCTTCTCCAAACTACAAATCATCTCCAATACAACAATTGAGACTAAACCTTTCAGATGCCCTCATTGGTAACACAGTCTCATGTATATGCATGCTATCGCTATCGTAACACAATAAAACATTGATTCCACCTTCATTTATCGTCTAAACTTTTTAACATGTGTATCAGTGACTTCCAGCCATTGTGATGCCACCTGAGCTGCAGCAAATTCCTCCGTCTCCTCTCTATTGTCCCGCTGATGGTGTTGTCAGGTAACGACACTATGTTATCTAATCTGCAGCTCCATCAGCAGAGCACGAGCTCAGTGCTAAATACTTCATGATAAGATGATAACTGTACAGTCCCGGATGCATACAGAAGCTGATCGTTGTTTTATAGTTTCAGTTAATTTGCTCTTAAAACGTCACATTCGCTGACATTTGCTTCCATATCCTGCATGAAGGACGTGACTTGCAGTAACGTTAGCAGCAGTGATGAACCATAGACTGTATATGAGAAGGGGACACCCTTCATTGGTTTCTGGAGTTCAGTTTTGAAGCCTCGAGTTTGGAATTTGGGCGTTGCCATCTTGTTTATTTTTTCAACCAGAAGGGACACGAAAGGTACAACCGAACGCTGAGTATGATTTTTTTTAGGAGACCAAAATGTTGCGAATACACGAACATCAGACCAGGCAACAATGTCATAGGGACCTGTCAATCACAAGGTAGCCCCGCCCTAATGCATGCCCTGCTTTATCGTCTATCGGACTCTAAATGGAACATAATTTACTAAATGAACATCATGCCGTATTCAAGAAGACTTGAAACTAGATGTTTACAATGTTTACTGAGAGAATAAATCAAGAGAGAAGTAGAGTAATTTTCTCATAGACTTCTATACAACCAGACTTCTTTTTGCAACCAGAGGAGTCGCCCCCTGATGGCCATTTGAAAGAATGCAAGCTCAAGGCACTTCCACATTGGCTTCATTTTTTTAGGACCGGAGATTTCCGCCTGTGCTCAACACCAGGAGACTGTCAAGCTAAACCCCTGTTAGCGCCCCCTACAGGCTTGCAGGAGTCGTGTCATCATCCTGATGATTCAAGTGTTTTACCAGCAGTGGAGCTAATAACGTTTGTCGTGAGGATGGCGCTCGAGCAAAGGCCATTCAAATCCTAAGGGTTCATCCTCTGAGGAGCAGGACAGAGATCTGAACATTTAAAAGTAGTGGAGAGCATCATATGCTCAAGACGAAACATTTCCAAAAATTGAGGTTTTATCAATTAGTGGTAAACCGACCTGGCAGGTGTGGAGTCGTAGGTAACAAAGACTGACGGGCCCGGCTCGGCCTGGCACGGCTCAGTAAGGAAACTGTCAGCATGTCTGGCTGCTGTTGTTCCTGCTGAGCTGTGAGCTGCTGCATCACTGAACACACAGAAAGACACAGCGAAGGTAACGTAATGTTACATTGACTCCGCTCACTGCTCCTCGCAGCTCGTTTTGCGTTTGTGGGTTGCAGCGTTATCACTCAATGCTGGACCAGTTTAAAAAAATGATTGTTCCCATTAGTCACTGGGACACACAAACATGACGAAATAGGGACCAGGTTGAATAATACTCAAGTACTGCTGCTAGACTACAGGTCAATCCTTCAGCCGTTTAACTCTTCTATTGCTTTCAAACTTAATCTTCATAAAGCGGCTGATAAAAATCATCACTGGTCTGTCCACTGGTAATGAATGGCTTCAAAAAAATAGATATGTGATGTAAGAGGTCATTCTTTTAGTGAGGAACACATGAGTTCAGTTTGGATCATGAAAGTCTTATTTTAACGAATATCTTTGGTCACTATCCATTTGCAGGATAATAAAGTCAAGGTGTTCAGAGTTCAGAGAGCTGAAGGGAATCCAGCTGAACTGGTTTGTGTTTTCATGCCTCGTAAAACACAGAACGTCAGATCAAGTTACCACAAATAGACTGGGAACAAGGTATTTCCTAATGTAGTTAAAGGTCAACATTCATGTTTGGAGTGCATTCAGGACAACAGAACATAATTATGTATTAATAACATTTATGACTTTTACATTTACATACATACACTTTCTCAGATGCTGTTGATCAGGGGGGAGTGTACTGCAATAAATACATGATGATGGTGATTACAGTTTCACTGAAATAACACAAATGTGAGGTAGACCCTCTCTACCTCACATTGAGAGGGTCGGCGGTTCGATCCTTGGCTGCTACATGTCCTGTGCCGAAGTGTCCCTGAGCAAGACAATAAACCCCGAACCGCTCCCCGGGCGCTTCTCAGCAGCCCGTTGCCGGTTGAGCTCGTGGAGACGTGATGCTGAAGATATATTGCGTGTGAATGGACCTTTACTTGTGTGTATTGCACCATGCAATTTGTTTGGTTTTGACTGGTAGGATTTTAAGGTTAGTGACCACTTTAATGACTTAAACAGAAAAACAGTGAACAGTTTTGAAATGTATTAAATGTGCAAAACAACCATCAACTATATTTAAATCCCCGAAAGAAAGATCATTTAAGATATATCTACCAAAAGACCACTGAATAACTGTAATCATCCAGTGTTAACTAAGTCTGTTGCAACACAGAAGTATGAAACTTTAGAAACTCATGTTATGGAAACGATGTTAAAACAAGGCATTGACATATAATCACAGTGATGTGATGTGAAGTATTACCATGCACTGTAAAGGTAGAAGGCCTCTTCTGCTCTTTATTTTGCTAATAAAACCATTTCCTGCAAGCTTTTAATTTGTAAGTGCCTATTTATCTTTCGGGTCCTTTATTTTGACGCTTTTCCGGCAAAATCGGAAGTATGTGCAAATCTCGTCTGAGAGTAGTACCTTGACTTCGCAAGAAAAAAGTACGATAACAGACTTGTGTGCAGAAGAAGGAGAAAGTGTTCGTAAGATGTTGCTCTGCAGTATAAGAGGTTCCTTTATTAACGGTTAAGCACCAAGCTGGAACAAGAACAAGGTATAGTGTGTTTTATTGTGTTTTATGGCCATGTTTAGTTTCTCTTAGTTAACCTGTAAAAAGGTGGTCAAAGGTGTTGTTGCAACATCTTGTTGTTAAATGGGAAATAGGAAATGGCTAAATTGCTACACTGTAATGTTTTACTAAGGCTAGATTTCAGCCTTGTATAGTCGAATATCATTGAATGAATGATTATTAGTTTTGTATAATTTGAATCTGTGAAGCAACTAAAGCGTTAAAATAAATATTTTCTCAGATTAAGGCCCAGCAGAGTAGAAGTATAAAGTTGCGTAGAATGGGAAAAACTACAAGTTTTGTACCTCAACATTTTTATTTAAGCAGGCTACAGTATGAGTAACAGTTAGTTTCCACTACTGAATGATATATACCTAATGCACTTTTCATAAGGGGCTGTAGTGTCACCTGCTGGTCGGGAGCAACAGATCATGTCCCTGCGCCTTTTAGTAGAAGTATTACGGTATTTGCGCTGCACGTCTACGGGTGTATTACCGTACGAGTGAGGACATGGCAGCGGCCAGCAAACAGCTGCAGCCCCTCAACTCAGCGTGAGTCTTCTCTGTTTTATTTAATATCTCCCTGAAACACTCGACTGTTCTTCACAACGTGTCATTCTGTCGGCTCCGAACTGAGAGTGTGTTCAGTGTGACGGTGATCTTTACATTCCTGTCTCACGGTAACACACTGTACCGGAAGCCACATGACAAAAAAAAAAAAAAAACTGTCACATTAAAAGCGAATATTCGACCCGTTTTGTAAAGGTGTTAAATCTGATCATCTGTAGCGAGATTCGGGCGGTGTTGTACAAAAGAGAGACGAAAAACATGGCGCTGGTTTGTTCAGAAACACTCTTCAATGTCTCACCGTCTGCTTTGTATAAACACACACACACACGCACACGCACACACTGTAACGACATGTACAGTGTGTGTCCTTGCGCCTTTTAGTAGACGTATTACGGTATTTGCGCTGCACGTCTACGGGTGTATTACCGTACGAGTGAGAACATGGCAGCGGCCAGCAAACAGCTGCAGCCCCTCAACTCAGCGCGAGTCTTCTCTGTTTTATGTGTGTTTGTGCGCGAGATCATGTCGTCCTACATTTTTTTTTTAATATTTAAACGTATCTCAAGATAGGCTATAGTTTATTATTAATGCTGAATGTGAAGAGACCCATCCTACTTTATGCACATTTTTTTTCCAAGTCTATTTTAAGCACCTGCCCTGTACTGACTGTGGAGTGAATAGCTGCTTTCTCAAATTGGATTATGTTTTTCTTGTCTTGGCGGAGAGTGCATGTACTGAGACAACATGCAAGTCATGTACAGAATGAAATCGGTTTGTGGAATAAACAGTGAGGGGTATGAATAGTACATTTTATTTGTAAAGTGCTTTAAAAAGGTACTCAAAGGCACTTTACATGGTAAAAACAGAAACAATAAAAGCATTAAGAGAGATTACATATGACGGTAATAAACAAAAAAGCTGTCTGGGGAAAATACAAAATATTGGACTAAACTGACTCCTTTTGGGGGATCCTCACTTCATTTGCATAACTCAGACTGTGAGGCTTCATATTATCGTCATCTTTAAGCAGAATAAAGACTGTGGACTTCTTCACAGCAACCAACGACTCTTCTTAAGGACATGTGGGCATGTTCGTATTGTTTTAAAACGTGTTCTTTCAACTCTGGAGAACTGTTGCTTTGGCTCCATCTTTACACGCTCGGGCTGTTTTGTACAAATTCGTTCAATTCACAGAACTTCACATTAAATTCTCACGAGGATCCCGAAATGATTCAAAGAACTCCAACATTTTCAGGCGGAATTCTGGGAAAATGTGTCTTTTATTGATGCAGCCGACACCTATAATGTTTCCATTTGATGGAGTTCCTCTACTTGTGATTGAATAATACAAACTGTGAAGCTCGTCTCTTCACTAAAAGCACCGTAAGAGGACATTTAAGAGAGAAATAACAAAGTTAAGATTTATCCTTCAAGAAACCCACATTTATACATATGTGCGCTGCTATATTCATGAATTGTATTTTGTCATTATACAGTTTTTCACATTTATGTTTACGAATACTATTGCATTGGTGCGTTGTGTTTACGCACCAATCACCTCGAATGTGTAACGTACTTGGCAGTAAACAGGTTCTGATTCTGATTGGGTAAGATTAACTAAACTTGACCCAAAATGTGCAGAAGTCTTTTGAAAGACAGGGTCATTCTTTTTCACCCGATATGATAATAGTCTATGCAGGGGTGTCAAACTCATTTTTAGTTCATGGGCCACAAACAGCCCAGTTTGATCTCAAGTGGACCGAACCAGTAAAACCATAGTGACCTTTTTACAATCCATTCACAAAACAGACGATGAGCACGACTAACAGCAGACTGCTGTTTCCTCAAACCTGCCAACAATTCATTTATCTTCTCTGTTCTCAGTTGTCCTTGCAAGTTCTTGTGTTTTTCACCATGAGTCTGATCGTGGCGCCGAATATTATATTCCTTAAGCACTTGAAAGGTGCTGTAGGACACATCAAGCATTTACCTCTGAATGAACTACGATCAACAGTGTTGATATGTAGCCTGTACGTAAGCATGTGGGAGCATTTAGAGCACAGGGCCCGTTACTCTGATTAGGACAGTGCAACCCCCAGTGGACAGATGGGAGAGCATTGTGTTTTATCGAAAACATTTGAATCAAGGGATGCTAAGTCATCCTGTGGGCCAGATCGGACCCTTTGGCCGTCCGGTTCTGGCCTTCGGGGCCGTATGTTCGACTCCCCTGATGTGTGTATATATAGCCTGGCCCTTTGGTTTCAAACAGATTGGCAACAGTTGATAACTGAAAAAACAAAACGTCTTCTCGTCTCTTTCTACAGACACCAGAGCAGCGACAGACGACCACGACAGAGTTGAAACTCTCACCTCTCTGTTTACAAGAAGAAGTGCCAACACCTGACTCGTTTTCCACAGAGCTGTTGGTTCCCGTCATCGCATTTCACTGCTGTGGGTTTTCTAAAGAGAACTGCATGCTGGGACATAGTAAATGTTGAGCTGAACCCTCCTCTGTTCATTTCATTTCATCACCGTGTGGTTCCAGCCGGCTGTTTCACCAATGCCTCGATGGAAAACCTTCTTGATTCAGTACTTGCAATGGTCCAACACCGCCACTCAAGCCCTCGTCCTGGCCGTCATCACGTTTTGCGTCGTCCTTCCTCTGTGTTGCCATCCGCTGATTTACTCGTACTACTTCATCAAGTCCATGTACCTGAACTCCATGAGTGAGGAGGTCCTGCGGGAAAGCCTCGACCGCGGCCAGGATGCGCTGCACTTTTGGCAGAGCGCCTCCACCGCATCGCCGGTGCCTTCCCGATTCAGTGACATCGCCCAGCGTCCTGACCTGCTGGTTACCGTCGTGACAGCCCGGCGTAATGAAGGGCGGGACTTCCACTACCTGCTCCAGGTGATGCGTCAGCTGAGCGGCATTCTGGGAGGCTGTGGGGAGCGGCGGTGCGCGGAGGTGTTGGTCTGCGACGTGGAAAGCGGTTCACAGGAAAACCAGGACGCCAAGTTGCTGGAGGCTCACTTCAGGGTGATCCGGCGTTCTCCTCGGGAGCAGCAGATGAACAGGGAACCAGTCAACGTCTTCGAGAAGGAGAAGAGGGATTACGTCTTTTGTCTCCGCAAAGGATGGGAGCTGGTGAAGCCCAAAAACGTGGTTGTCCTGGAGGACGATGCTTTGCCAAAGCAGGACTTTTTCACAGTGGTGAAGGACCTGCTGTCACGTCGGTTTTCCCTCCAGACTCTCTACATAAAGCTGTATCACCCTGAAAGGCTGCAGCGCTACTGGAACCCAGAGCCGTACCGCATCCTGGAGTGGGTCGGACTCGGGCTGGTCGGAGCGACAGCCCTCCTCCTCACCTTTACTTACTGGAACCCCTGCTCTTTCTCCTTCACGCTGTCGGCCAGTCACCTCCTCTTCTTCACCGTCTACTTCATGGCTGCCTCGGAGCTGCTGGGGCGGCACTACCTCCTGGAGGTGCGGAGACTTTCCCCGCAACTCTACGCCGTCTCCCCGGCCACGGAGTGCTGCACCCCCGCCATGCTCTTCCCCGGCAACTCCTCGCTCAGGGTGGCCGAGTATCTGGACGGCTCCTTCTGCTTCAAGGGGCACGCCAAAGACACGGTTCTGTATCGGATGGCCAGGACGATCCCCGGGGAGAGTTCTCACAGCGTGGAACCCAACCTCATCACCCACATCGGGGCCTATTCCTCAGTCAGAGCCAACCCACCCAGGCCCAAGCTCCTCTGAAAGTGAGGTAACTCGACTCAACAAGGCTGGATTTAATCAGGTTCCTCTTCACTTGGTTCTACTTTTCTTTTCTATCACGTCACATGCTGGAGGGTTCAGACTTCTGAAGACATCATTTAGAGTATTGGTTTGGGGATTTAGGTGAAAAGAAAATTATGGACGCACCAATTTGACTTTTTTAGTTCTGATACGGTTAGTGGTCCCTGTGTTTTGGGTATAAGCTCTATGCCTCACTGTGTGGAAGTGACTGGGATCATTCTTTTATGTTTAAGGCAACATCAGGCTTGACTTAAACATTGCTTTCCTAAAACACACATTTATCAAAAGGATGAAACAGTTTTTAGTTTGTAAAACTAAACGTAACAACTAAATAAACAAGCAACTTTGTAAAAAATCTTAAAAATGAATGCAGCAACAAATTAGTAAAAAACAGGAATTCAAACAGAATGATATATTATTTATACATAGAATGGATTTTAACATATCGGCCCCATTGTGACCGATACCTGGTCCAGCTATTTGAGTCGGTATCGGCCCAATATCTGTATCGGTGCTTCTTTAATGAAGATGAGAGCTAGGCTACATTTGGTTGAAAACTATTTTTGGATGTGAAGGTTGCGATTCACAGCTTGTCCACACAGGACATGTTTTAGTTGTGTTTTTCAGTTTTCCGTTTCCCGGGTGTCTGACAACCTATTTTAATCAATACAGCTGTCTAAAGAGGCGGAGTAATGACTCACATTTTACTATTTACATGCGTGTGAACTATTAGTAGTGGAAAGTTGATTTACCTCAAAAATGTATCCGGTGAGTTAAGGATGTCTTTTTCCAATGTAACTCTATGGGAAAAGTGTTTTGTGGCCCCATGGCTCCGCATTACGGACCTGGAAGTTGTAATTCTACCGTTTGGCCACTATGTAAAAGTTGTTTCAAAGCCTGCCGCTCTTCCTGGAGGCTTGGCTCTTTGCTAGCTGGCTACTATAGCTAATGTTAGCTACATGACATGGTTGGAAAGCCGTCTTTTTAATGTTTTCTAGTGGACTCGTTTTTTAAAATCAGAATCTTGCAAAAAGGTCTTTAAAAAGCACATTAGATTTATGCGTTATTGTTTACTTTAAAAAAAAAACAAAGCCTTGAGGTAGAAGGAGTGCTTGAAACGTGTTTGGCTGGATGCTGTGGAGTAAAATCCCCAAATCTAAGAAAAATATAGATTGCGCTGCTAAACGTTAGCATAGCGTTTGCTTATCAGAAGATTTAGTAAATACCAACACTGACCAGTCTGTATCACTAAATGTGCCTTTAATGTTTTTGGCGTCGTAGAGGTTTCACTCCATAACAGAATATTACCCATGATTCAGCTCTGGAGGAAATTACTCTAAAGTTGAGCAGGTGCAATGTTAAAATAAATGCATTTAATTTGTACGTACTCGAATATATTCATGAAATTAATTGAACCTTGTAAGAATTACAGGAAGTAGCTGCAAAAGTAAAACCAAATAGTCCGATGAAAGTTCTCCAGTCTGCCTTTAAATTAATTTAATTACACCAGAGTTCAGAGTCATGTGCTCACACTGGTCTAAACCGTCAAAATGAAATGGCAACAATACGATAATATGACGAGCACGTAGAGTAACATAAGGGAAATAAATATTTATAGTATAAATAAATATAGAAATTTTAAGTAACTGAATCTGAGTGTTTCATGAAAAAACATTTGTTTACTAAAGAGTTACAAATATTACAAAAAAGCAGTCAACTGGTATTTACATTTCATATTTTGATAAAAATATTCAGATAAATGATCAGAGCAGCTGTTCATCAACATCGTATTTAACTTGACAAAGCCCTACACACTGTTTAAAGTTTCTCTTTCTGCAGAAGTTTTATATTTTACTTCTTATTTATATTTCAAGTCAACGTTTCCAAAATGAGAGCGGTTTTAATGATTTGTTTGATTGAAGCATGGTTGTGGTTTTCTGCCTTCATTCACTAAACATTTCAATTGAGTTTTGAATGTTTTTCTCTTGGATGTGTCTTCATGTGTTTTTCACCACATCATTTTGTTTGCTTATTAATAACCTTTAAGAGAGTGAGAATTCATTTTATTTATTTTTTATTTGAGATTTGTAGACGTCAAATTATTGTCAAAAATTAGCCAACCAAAGATTGATTCAGAATAAGACTTCAGATGAAAATACATTGTATAAATATAACATTCCAAAATTAAATACAATTAAAGGAGCATGTGAGCTTCTGCCCTCTGAAGGATGATTCAAATTAATCTTTTTTTCTGTTCCGAGATCACATTTTGGTTTGAAATGTTTTATCCTGACACGTGGTTCTGTTTACACTGAGACTCTTTCACTGTTTCCTACATTTTAAAAAACAATAAATCACAGTTTGAAGTCACTTGGTTGTCGGGAAGTTTGTATTCCAGCAGCGACGTCTTCTTGTCAACCAACCGGGAAGTTGGCGTGAAAATTAAATATTTGGTTCGACAGGTGACGCACTTCATTTGTTTAACCACATAAACAGCTCATAAATGAAGAAAATGGGTTTAAATGTTAATAGGTTTAATTAAGTTATTTCTTCTTTCATAGCTTTACATCGTAATTGTGTTTGAAGTAAAATTGTGTCGTCATCCTTTTACTCCTGTCAGATAAACCAGTTGAGCAATCCCATAATAATAAGCTCCTGCTTTTGCTCATCTGTCCTAACAGACAAACCGATGAGTTGGTAATAATCCTGGAACCAGACTATCAGGCAGTATTTACGACGGTAAAGTAATGCCATTGTAGGTTAAAAAACGTAATAATTACAGGGCCAGAGAAAAAACTCAGAAGTTCCAAGATTAAAGTCATAAATTGATGAGGATATTCTCTTGAGTTTATAGTGACAGATTTACAAGAAAAAAGTCACAATTTGCGATATTTTAAAGTCAGTTTATGAGAAAGAAATCTGAAAACTAGTGGAGTTCAAAACCGTGTAACGTGCCAGCCGTCTGCATTTTGTTGCCCCTAAAGTAGTGTTATTATGGTACAGAGAAGGTCCTGGAAGATACATTTACGTTTTCGTTCATGTTCTTTCTGTGTTCTCCGTTTACATAAATAATTACTAATATTGTAGAAGTTACAAGATAGTAGAGACGGACAACTTTATCTTTTGACCACACAAAGGTGTCTTTCATTGTAGCACAGCTAACACTAAAAACAACCGTTGAGAAGAGTTTTTACAGTGTAGAAAAAACTGTGACAATGCATAGATGTAGCGTTAGATTTGTTGCTGTATTTTAACTTAGGCCTAAGTTACATTTTACACGCAAAACATTTCTTGTAGTCGACTGTTTGGACTGTTTTTATTCTGTGATATTGCTACTTTAAAAAAATGGACATTTAAATACTTATTCCACCAATGATTGTTTAGTGCCAGACATCCTATTGCACTCCAGCCCAGCGGGTGGCGCACGAGGGAAGGTTCGCCGACCGCTAATAAACACGAAGAAGAAGAAGAAGGACCGGAAGTTTGTCCAAGACGCCAGCAGGGCGTCGTTTTCAAAAGCTCGTTAACTGAGTTGGTCCAGCGGCTGTTGCCTTGGTGTTCTCTACGTGTAAACAATAACACAAGACTAATAAATACTACTGATGATCTTATCCAGTGATGTTATCGTCGTGAATACACCATAACAGCGAACCGGTCCTCTCGCAGGTAAGTAACGGACCAGTTAAACGCCTCTAGCCAGCTAACTTTGTTTATATTTACTTCTGTTTGACTGCTAACTGTTAGCCTAGCTCGTGTCCGCTCCTACCTAGGATCTCAATAGTTTACCGGTAAATTCGTCTTGCAAAAGAGCCTCGACGTACTTAAATTGAATTCGTTAAATAGCAGCTGATGTAGCGTTTACGACGCTCTTTTATATCAACTGTAACTTCATATTTGCATCAACAAACGTCATATTTATTATATAACACTTAACGTAGGTTAACTACCCAAAGAAACCCTAGAGTGCGTTACAGATTACACACAAAACAAATTATCAACAATACAAGGAAGCAAGCAAAAGCACACCGATTTAAAACTAACAACTATATTTGATTTGAAAGAAAATGAATTAAAAGCTACTAAACGGATGGATTTGAAAGTCCGGTTTTAGTCTCAAGTCTGAGCTCTTCGGTGAATTTGCTCCATATTTGAGCAGCCTCACCATGTTTGTGCTCAATAAGAACAAATGGAGCATATATGCACTACTATGTTTTACGTAATGTATTGTAGAAATTATGTTTTGTGTTGTTTTTTTTTACCTTCAGGTTTTATGCTACCTCCTTGACGTAGGAATATTATGGACAACCTGCATTTCTCAGAAGATGAAATTGAAGAACAACTGGCCGCCCTGGGATACAAAAACATACCGAAACACCGGCTGTGTCAATTCAAGCAAGGTCCGCCTCTGAAGCATGAATGAAACTATTGTGTTTATGTTCTGCGTTGATGTTAAAGAAGGAATACTGGTCTTATAACTTGGACATTTAGTGATTTCCATTTTGTAATCTCATCTCTCGTGTAATGTCAGATCTTGATGACCTGGTTCGACGTGGAGAATGGAAAAGTCTCGCCTCAGCCCCTCAGATGAACCCGGCCACATCTCAGCCGAGTCCTCCTGCCTTCACCAAAGAGAAAGGTCAGAGCGCCTTTACCACACCTTTCTCTAAGCATGCCAACAGTTCCGTGTCTAAAGGACGGGTGTGTTTGATTCAGTGTGACGAGGTTTCCTCCGCTCACTCCTCCCGTTCACAGCATGTCACAGAACTACGGTGGCCTTCAGGGAACGTAAAAAACACGGAAGGCTCCTTATAGATCTGAAGAGTTCATTCTGAGCTAACGAAATCACAAAGATTCTTAGTTTCAGGTGATTATACACGGATGAAAACTCAAGTTATGAATATTATATTCTATTTTTACTAATAAATCACTGGTCCTGTAATTCTTTTCTATTAAGATGTGTTGTGTGTTAACTGGTGATGTCTGTGTTTGTCTTCACAGTTGGTCATTGCTACTTTCAGAGCTCTGGTGAAGGCTTTTTCTTACATGCCAGAAAAGTGGACCATGACAGACAGGTAGGTGTTATAGCAACACACTACTCTACTATTTTTTTTTTTTTACACAGATTATGGGTTTGCTTGTGAACATGTAAAGTGAGACATGTTTGTTGGTGTGTGATTTATGCACTTAAGTGTTTGGAGATGTATGCCAGTGCTCATAAAACTCATAAAAGGTGAATGGTTTGTGATTAATTGGCTGTTTTTTAATCTTTTCTATACGTTTGTACATGTGTTCTAATTTAAAAGAGTTTTTATTGACGCAGCAATGTCTCTCTCCACGGGAGACAATAAAGTAACCTTAATGTTTTTAGTGTCTGTCCCTCAGAAACAAGAGGGGGTAGTGACATCCACTTGAAGAGATGACGTTTTTTTGTACTCTGTAGTGTTTTATTTGCTATGTTCATATCTTAACTTTATGTGAATATGTTTTAAAATGCAGACAGTCATTTTTTTTACCCACCTTATTAATGAAAAACTGGATTATTCTGTGATTTTTGAGCCTTGTCATTCATGGGAAGGCTTGTTTTATTGTCAAACTAAATAAAAAGAACCTTTAGACTGGACAGACAATCCATAAAATTCTTTCCGTGGTGTCGAGCACATGTCATCGATTAATTCCATGTATATCATTTAACAACAGGTGCTCACCAGCTGTCAGAGCAGAGACCGTGAACAGCAGCAGGGACGCTGTGATTCGTACGCTCGACACTCGGTGGCTCTGAATCTCCGGCTGCCTCCAGGTGCTCCCAGCAGGCTGCAGGTGGAGGAGGTGGAGGAGGTGGAGGAGGGGGAGGAGGAGGAGGAGGAGGAGCCGGACGAAACACTCCACCCGCCGCTGACTGAGAGCTACGCATCCACCCCCGACTCCCACAGGGGACGTTTCATCAAGAGAAAAGTCCTCCGGTAGGTTTGGTTAGACTAATAGGTGTTCGTTTAACTTTTTCATTTAACTCTCCCGTTCATTCAATTTTAATTCATCATAAAGTGACTCCTCACATGAGAATACCAACTGTCAATCCACTGTTACTGCTCAAACTGTAGCTTTGTACTTCCTAATTATAACATATATGCTGGAAATGTAACAATAATACTGTTGTATTGTTTCCTCCCTCCAGGAAGCATAAAGGAGAAACACTCGTCTGTGATGAATCGGTCTACAGTGAAGACGGTAATCTACACGTTATTTTAATGCTTCCCACAATTCAGCAAATAAACATCAAGAAGTTATAGAATCATAAATAAATGTTGGCAAATTAAGAACTTTAAGGTAGTGGAAAACTGGACCAGCATGAAACGGGTAAAAACCAATTCCAGTCATTTAAAATAGAAGAAATAAAGAGAAGATTAAAACAATCAATTAAAAGTTAACTTTTTAACACTTTTTAATCTAAAGTTGGATGTCCACCATTTAAAATCCCTTAAAATAATGTTTTAAATATAACTTATTTATAGAGTTTACAGCTAATTTCTATTTATTTTGATTAAAGTATAAAGTATATGTATTTTTAAATCACAAAGTTTGACATGAAAAGAACACTTTTCATGTCAAATCAAAAGTTCACTTCAAATATCTTTCGTCCCACAAGAAGAAATCATTTTTGCAGCATGAGAACGTAAAATAAAACGATAAACACAATGAACACTGAGGTGTGCTCGTGGTTGAGTAACTGCTTTATTCGCTGTGTCGAGTTCCTGTCACTCTTCTCTAAAATGGATAAAATAATCTGGAATTAAAAACAAACAAGCAGAGATGTGATCCCGTTGCTCGCCACCAGTCCGAGCTGCCTCAGCGTTGAGAAGAGGCTCCTGGATATCCGCTTAATCCTCTTAGCTCCTTCGTTAAGCCTTCGGCCTCCACAGATCACACACCTCAGCAGGAGTGCAAGTCGCCAACATGTACAGAGTCTACAGCACTCAGCGGCACGATGACAATAATTCTCTCAGCTCCTCCTTTTGGTCTGACGGAGACCGCCGGGAAGGTGAGGAGGACGAAGAGGAGAAAGCAGTGATTGGCGAGGGAGACTTCAAACCCGTTGGCAATGCAGCGGAATCGTATAATGACGCTTCAGGGGTGGAGATCGGCGAGGAAGACTCCAAAGCTGTCGGTGTTTCAGAAGACTCTTACCGGGAGGCTTCAGAGGAGGTGGAGATTGAGCGAGTGATCAGAGAGGAAGACTTCAAACCTGTTGGGGATGCAGAAGACTCTCTCCAGGAGTCTTCAGAGGAAGAGGAAGACTCCAACCCTCTTAGCGATTCAGAAGACTCTTACCAGGAGGATTCAGAGGAGGAGGAGGGAGTGGAGACTGAGCGAACGATCAGCGAGGAAGACTCCAAACCTGTTACCGATGCTGAAGACCCTCTCCATAAGGCTTCAGAAGAGGAAGACGACTCCAAACCTCCTGGCAAATCAGAGGACTCTCACCAGGAGGAGGAAGAGGAGACTAAGCGAGTGATCAGAGAGGAAGACTCCAAACCTGTTGGGGATGCAGAAGACTCTCTCCAGGAGTCTTCAGAGGAAGAGGAAGACTCCAACCCTCTTAGCGATTCAGAAGACTCTTACCAGGAGGATTCAGAGGAGGAGGAGGGAGTGGAGACTGAGCGAGCAATCAGCGAGGAAGACTCCAAACCTTCTGGTGATGCAGAAGACTCTCTCCAGGAGCCTTCAGAGGAGGAAGACGACTCTAAACCTGGCAATGCAGAGGACTCTCACCAGGAGGAGGAAGAGGAGATTGAGGGGGTGATCAGCGAGGAAGAGTCCAAACCTGTTGGGGATGCAGAAGACTCTCTCCAGGAGTCTTCGGAGGAAGAGGAAGACTCCAACCCTCTTAGCGATTCAGAAGACTCTTACCAGGAGGAGGAGGGGGTGGAGATTGAGCGAGCGGTCAGCGAGGAAGACTCCAAACCTTCTGGTGATGCTGGAGACTATCTTCAGGAGGCTTCGAAGGGGGAGCAAGAGGAAGACTTCAACCCTGTTAGCGATTCAGAGGACTCTCACCAGGAGGCTTCAGAGGAGGAAAAGTCAGAACAGAACAACCAGGTCAACATCAGCGGGGAGAGTTTGGAAGGTGGAAATAATGATGACGACGAGGAAGAACGCTGCAGCAGCTCTGACAGTCCAGCTCCGAGTCTGATGACCTCTGGCTACGGCACCTACAAACCAGAGGAGCTTGAGGGAGGAGACTACAGAGACGACCACACCATAACAGAGTTTGATCAAGACAGCCGGGGAGATCTATCTGAGATGAGAGACGACGAAGAGGACGATCGTTCGCTGTGCAGCTTTGGCTGGTTTGACCTCAAACCCACAGAGCCGGACTACATCGAGACCGAAGCTGATGTGGCGCTTTGTGGAGATGATGATCTGCAGAAAGAGGAGGAGGACATCACAGACACGAAACCAGGAGAAGATAAAGACCAGGCGAATGAGGAGACATTTGAAGTCGACCTACATGCAATGTCCGAGAACGAAGTGACGAGTGCAACATCAGAGGAACGTCAATGTTGTAGCACTGTAGTTGAAGACAAAGTGGATGTGAAGAATTCTGAAGGTGGGAGTGATGAGGAAGGGGACAAACAATGTGAAATGCTAGAAGAAGACGTGCGAGACGGCAGAGAAGAGAAAGAAATTGGGGAAAAGGTGGAGTTGGAGGATCCAGATGAGTCCTCAAGCAACGAAGACGTCAAGTTTATCGACTCCAAAGTGGATTTCAGCCGGACGGCGTTCGACAAAATGTGTGAGGATTGGGAAGGAAACCTCAGACAGACGAAGGGTAAACGGTTTCCTGTCTCAACATCTAAGCTGTCTGTTCATATAAACTCTGACTTTGAAACAGAGTCAAACTTCATCCTAAAAAACATCTCGTAATAAAATATATATTTTGTGGTTCCTTTCATCCTAAAATAATTGCTAATTTTATGTCAAAAAAGCCATATTATAGTGTGTTGAAAAAAGTCATGAACGTCATAAAATAGTATGTCAAAAATAGTCATATTATTGAATTAAATTTTTAAATGAGTCATAGTATAGTGTTTCCAAAAAGTAATTTTATAGTATGTCGAAAAAAGTTGTATAAAATGTCATAATATAGTATGTTGAGAAAAAAAATCATATATCAGTCTTGGTATAGTGTATCAAAAAAGTTGTAAAGAATGTTGAAAAAAATCTTTAAAAAGTATAGTTTGTCAAAAATGTAATAATATAGTATGTTGAAAAAGTTAACGTAAAACATTGATAGGATAGTACGTCATGAATATATAATGCAATAAATAAACCCTGTTCTCGTTTCCTTCCAAACGCAGCGAGCTGTCTGGAGGAGCGTCTGGCTGATCTTCGTCTCTCCTCATCGGCTCAGCGCGACTTTGAGACGGCGATCGAAGACGTCTCCGGTCAGAGCGACACCCAGAGCTCAGAGACGGACGGAGTCTCTTTCGGTGCCTTTGAGTCCTACATAAGAGGCATGGTGGGTAATGTAGTCTCCACTGTTTCACGTCTGATAAAACCTCTTGACCTGTCAGTCAAAATGATTGTCGTTTCATTTTGGACAGACTCGAACTCAAAGCGACGGTGACCTCAGGCGCAAACCCAAATCCTGTAAGTCAACACAACCCCAACGTACGAATTCATATTATCGCTTTAATGACAAAACCGTTTTATGATTCATCAAGACTAAATTATGTTTCAGTCATCCGACCAGCGATGAGTCAGCAAATATTGAAGAAGACCGACCCAGTGGCCAAGTAAGTTATAGATACAGTTATAGTAAGTTAGTTAGTTATAGATATAGTAAGTTACAGTTATAGATACAGTAAGTTTTAGTAAGTTATAGTCACGGAATTGACTCAAAATCAAAGGTTAACAGTTCTGAATTGACTTGAATTTGAATTTCCGTTTTTAAATGTATTTGAAGACATGAACACCCCCATTGGATTCATGTTGGTGTTATAGATGACTCCTTTGTTTTCTCGTCTCTTGCAGGTATTTTGAGTACAAGCAGCACTGGGCCATGCATAAAGTTCCAGGAGAGGACGAAAGGAGATCTGAACGCAGGGAGATAAAGGTATGAAAACATATCTCCAACGGAAAAAAACATTATGAATATTTTCTTTCAGGCTCCCCCAACATGATGATCTTATAGAATATGATGCATTGATGAAGATTAAAGTAGACAACCGGATATAAAGGAGCAGTAATATAATGTATAATATTACTGCACAATGAACATGCTTACTTCCTTCCACAAAGAAGTAAATGACATGTTGGTTTTCGGAAGTTTGCTTTCAAAAATGTTTTCTTGAACAAATTTACTTACTTATTTATTTTTTTTTTTTTTTTAGGAACGACTTGCATACCGACCTCCACCAGTAAGTAGCTTCCCAAATATTCTAAGTAAAAGTGCAACACGTCCAGTCTCAAACCCTCACACCAACAATTACTTCTTTAAGGAATGTTAAAGAGACACTTCAACACCACCTCGGTGTGAGCCGCTGTGTTTACAGACGGCGTCACAAGCTTCATCTCCTACAGTGAGGCTTTGTATTCAGCTTCGTCTTGTTCTGTGTTGCAGCCTAAACCTCGGAGGGTGTACGTGCCGAACACGTACGTCGTGCCGACGGAGAAGAAGCGCTCGGCCCTCTGCTGGAGGATCAGGAACGATTTGGCCAACGGTCTCCTTCCCCACAAATTCAGCCATGAATTTTAGATACTTTTAATTCAACTGTATTGTTTTTTATTTTTATAAATGGTGTTATTTATTGATGATTTTTTGTAACATAATAAAACTCATACAGAATATATTAGAGGTAATTTTGTGTCTTCTATGGGTGCAGAGAGGTGGATGTTTTTTTCTGGAAACTTTTCTAGGATTTGGCGCCATCTAGCGGCGAGGCTGCATAATGCAACCAACTGAAACTTGTCCCGTTTGCCAAGCGAGTAGCGGAGATATACCGCGGCCGACACGAAAACAGGGAAAGGCCTTCTCTGGAGCCAGGGGTAGTTTTTTTTTTTTCCGTCTGGGCTGCTGTAGAAACATGGCGGACTGTGTGAAGAGGCCCCTCAACTTATATAGATATGAAGTAAGCTGACGAAAACATAACAATTCTTAGTTTTAGCCGATTATACACTGAGTATTTTATTCCATTTCTGGTAGAGATTCCCCTAAATCCTACACACTGGCCCTTTAAGTGGCTTGATAAAAAAAAAAAAAGCATCATTGTGCTGAACTCTGTAGATCTGTGCAATGCTTTTCATGGCACTGCTCATAATATTTTGCTCAAAAAGCTGCTTTCCATTGTTTTTTTTAGACGAGTGTGCTCACAGCTGGCAGCAAACCAGGGTGTCAGACTGCAGAGTGACCGGCAGGAGGCAGCAGATCCACAGAAATACAGAAATAGTTTGTAAAGTTTAAAACTGACCGAAACGTTGAAGACTTCAGATTCTCACTTTCTTGCAGAATAGAAATTCTCGGCAGCTGTTTTATTCTTATAAATACAAAACTAAGGAAATGATGAGATGACTGGTGGCTTTCTGTCAGGCTCGTTAAGCTTTTAATCGCACATAATGTGTCTATATATATATATATATATATATATATATATATATATATATATATATATATATATATATATATATATATATATTAAAAACATATTTACAGTTTGAGTTCATTCTGGGAAGAATTATGAGGTGAATGTTTTATGTGATAAGATTGTTAAATCATTTTTATTTCAATTATGATTAATGTAATCAGTGCATACATTAATAATGTAAGAAGTGAACCAGAAGGTAGATTCACAAGCAGAAATATAAAGACATTATTTATCTGCATATGAATGACTTGAAGGGAAATTACACCCTAAAATAAAACTATAATGTACATCAGTCTGATCTTATACACGTCACATGAAAATGTACTCAGAACATTTATAATAAAAAGGTGAGGATTCTGTTTTTTATGACTTCTAAAATCTGTTTTAAGGTCTGCTGCGTTTTGGTCTTTGAATGTCTCTCTTCCTCCGTTTCCGTTATCCTGCTGCTGTGAGTCACGTGGCGCCTCGTGCTGCCTTCAATGTCTCCGATTAAAGTCCGCAAAAACAAGTGTCGACACAAAATCGAACTGAATGCAACGCACGAGTTTCCCTCAGTCAAACAGGAGAAGAAATATAAAATTATAATTTTAAAAAGACAGAAAATCACCAAAATGTTAATGATTAAACGAGTAGATTAAATAATAATATGGGTATATATATATACATATATATATATATACAATCTTATATTTGTTGTTATATTTTCTTGCTTGTGTTCTTCATATTTTAATCAAAGGTCAGTTTGCTGTCTGAATATTGATTTATTTTTTTCAAACATTAAATTAAAACAAAATTGAAAAGAGTCTTGTCGCTCACTGGTGAAAAAAATAAATAATTACCTCCTCGGGAATTAAAAACACATTTAAATCACAGAGTTTATTTTTTTTACAGTCACGAGCCTGCAACTACGTAACTCCTACGTAAAAACTACGTAAAACGTTTTCATTCCATATTTCCTCCGGTCAGTGAAGGCAGCATGCATCCTGGGGTTTATTAGAGCAAGACGCTCGGATCAGCAGAGTCAGACAGAAGAAGCCTGGCGGAGGTTGAACTGACTCGTTAACGTGCAGCAGAGAGGACAACATGTGATGCGGATCCTCACAGATGGACGCTCCGCCGTGACGTTTACAACTCAAACTGAGAAGAGGAAAAACAAGTTTGGACTTTTTGTCCTGCAGAGACACAACAGCACTCCGCCTCGGACTGACTCAGTCTGCAAACTCTTCGAGCAGCGCGAGGACAACTTTTTAGAACTTTTTTTTGGGGGACTAATCGTGTCGGAAGTTTGAGAGATGTCCGAGCCAGACAAGAGCGAGGACATTCCTGATGAGTCTGCAGGAAAAGGAATTCCAAACGGAGGAAATGCTGCGAAAAGCAAAGAGGTGAGAGTCTGAGTGCGCTCCCAGCTGATGCTTCTGCACCAACTGAACTCATTTCTCCAACATGTTTCTTTATTTCACATGACAGCAGTAAACTCGTGGACTTTTGTCCCGTTTGCACCATAAAGCAGTTAAACGGTGAAGGAGACACTTCCAGTACATGTTTGTGATTAAGTCCAGTGAAGTCTGAACTCTGTCAGGTCTCAGCTGCTTCCTCTGTTTCATCTTTGCTGCTCAAACAGTTTGAAGAGTCGCATTGTGATCTAAAGATGGACAGCTGGCTTTAAAAGAGACAGACTGATTCAGTTTAACTTCTGTGAATGATTAACACACAATTGTCCCACAATTTTTTTTTTTAAATATCCCTCAAAATATATTTCGCAATCTATTTAATCTACCCTGTCGGACAGTCTTACACTGTCAGTGGCCACTTTATTAGGAACAACTAACCATTATTTCCATTGTCGATTAATTTGTATATTTTGTTATTAATTGATTTATCAGTATACATATATTACAATTTGTAGAAATTTAAATAAATGTATAATAGATTCCAAGATGATTTATTTTGTTGTTGTGTCTGTTTGATGTTAAGTTCACTGATATAAAACAAATATTGGTGTGTTTTTCTAGACAAAATAAAATATTTGCTATTTTATTTTCTGCCGATTAATTGTTTGATTTCAACAGCTCTGAATTCAACTATAAAATTAATAAATAACATCATAATTAAGTGTAACGCAATTCTCAAAATCAAGTGTTTTTAATAAAATATATCTCTCTCTCTCGCGCTCTCTGTCTCTGTGACCTCATGCATGTATGTATGTATGTATGTATGTATGTATGTATGTATGTATGTATGTATGTATGTGAGCTTGAGGTCAGAAAATGAAACCGGTTTCATCCTTTTGATGAATGTGTTTCAGGATTTTGACCTGGCTGCCATCTATGTGTCAGACGCTCAGTACAACAGGAACGTCTACTTTGACACGTCGCCTCAGGCTGTGAGGTGAGACATGCACATGTATAATCCAGACGCTTCATCTCCTGCTTTTTTTTTAATTACTATTATATACATATCGTATCATATTGAACTCTATCCATCACAACAGAACCTCTCAGAACTGCTGATGCTAAAGTTTACGCTTTGATCCCCTCATTTTAAAGTTTTTATTAAGTACGGTACAAGTCTGGTGAGACGTTTTTATTTATTTTTTCCTGTTCAGACTCCGATCAACAGTGGATGTATCTACTCAGCCTGTTATCTCGTCTTCCTCTGTGCCATAGAGCTCCATGGTTGTCTAGAAACTATTAAAAACACATCAGTGAGCCTCACTATGGTCCTTCATCACCATGAACACACATCCTCTAGTTTATTTAGACTCAATCGCACGCCCACGCACTCCTGCTGCCACAAACGCTCACTAGAGCACTAAATGTGGTTTAATCCGCCACAGAAAATAGTCTCCAACAAAACCACTGTTTCCTCGTTTGTTTGATTAAAAACTAGAAAGACCAGCTGTTTTTACAGAGACTTTTGTTTTTAAATAAAACATTATATGTGTGTTTTTAAAGATTTACATATGCATAGGAACCAATAGTTTTGGAGCTGAGAGCCACTGACAGGAAGTCAGAAAGAATTAGAGACTAAGAAATATAACCGCAGCTTTATACTCTAATAGTGTTGACTGCGTCTTCGCTGATGCGGCATCTTTTGTCATCAGTTGCAGGCTGCTGTGTGTCCCCGTCTTGTGGGGACATGCATCTGATTACACAGTCACATTGTGGGGACCTGCCTTTTTGGAGGGACCAAAATGTGGAGACTTGGTTTAAGCTTAGAATATGGTTATGGTTTGGGTAAGTCTTCAGGAAATGAATGTAGGTCAATGTAAAGTCATGAAAACACGACTGTGTGTGTGTGTGTGTGTGTGTCCAGACTGTATCTGCGCTACAATCACTGGATCCCTAAGGTGCTCCTCCTCTTCTTCATCGTGGTGGATCTGTCTCTGGCCATCTTCGAGGAGCCGGCCGTCTTCCCTGTGCCTTCATTGGTAAGATGGCCGCCGCCGTCTGACACACCGACTCTGTCGTGTTTTCATACTTCCTTTCTTTTTGTGTGCGCTTCGTTGTAAGAAAAACGATCTACATTAATTCTGCAGATAGAAGCAGCTTTGTTTGTTGTCCTCAATTCTCACCAGTCAAAACAAACTCTGAGGGTTTACAGTTCACACTGATTTATTTTCAAAGATACTTTTTCATTTGCGATCGACGTCTTTGGAGCCAATTTGAAACGAGTATATTATCACATGTGTCAACGTGCAGTGTGTATGCTATTGTTTCTTTCAGTACACCATGCTGGTGGAGATGCTCTGTCTGCTCGTCTTCACCCTTCGACTCGTTCACTACGCCAAAGTGATTCCTCGAGAGAAGTTCTGGAAAGATCCCAAAAACATCTGCATCATTGTCGTCCTTGTGGTAGGCGGGGCTTAGCGACATCATCATTGGTCTGGTGGGAGGGGCTACTAAGCTGCGAGGGGGGGAAACTGAACTCAGTAAATTTGGTTCTGATAGAAATTCTGATAGATTGGATGTTTATCAGCCAGTGGCCACTCACGGTACTGCAGAATATACAAAACACGAAAAACACAGATTAACCAAAACCAGAACAATCGAAACCAAAGCAACAAAACTAGAACAACTGAGGTCTGATCAACCCGAACCACTGCAGGGAATGACTGTGCAGTGTTTGGGCTCGGGTCAGGGTTCCGTCCTGGTGACAGTTGGTGAGTCGTGCTGTTTGAACCCGGAGCAGTTCCTGGTTTTAGCTGTGAGCAGAGTTCCTGTCCGTGAGCTGCAGATTCAGAATGTGCTGAGAAGACTTTCTGCCTGTTGTTGTGAAACAACCTTTAGCCGGAGATGTTGCACCGTCAGCACCCTTTTTTTTTCTTTTTTTTTTTAAAGCAAAGCGGCTTCCTGGTGAATCAGTGAGGCGGCCATTTGAATCACGACGTTATTTTGCTCAAAACGCAAACTTACTAACTCGTGTTTGTAAACATTTAAAACACGGAGGTGAAATTAAAACAGATTCCACCTAAAGAAAGAAAAAAAAAATGCAGGAAAACCTTTCAGAAATGATGAGGAACTGAAATGTGCCGGACTATATTTAATTTGTATTAAACATTCAAATAAACCGTTTTATGTTTGACTTCTGCGTGTCGTCCAGCTCACTCTGGTCGATATGATCATCTACGAAGCGCTGATAGCTACAGACTGTTACGCTGTCCGCTGGTCCAGAGTCCTGCGCCCGCTGCTATTGGTCAACGTCACAGAGGGACGGCAGGTAAGCTGTCTCACCCGGTCTAATGACGATCTCTGTGTGTGTGTTCAGGTGTCTGTCAGGTAAACGTGCAGCGCTGTCTGTCCTTTAATCTCTGGATCACAAATGTGTTCAGTTGAACTCTGCTGTTTAAACTCCCTGCTGCCAAACGTGCAAATGTTTGACTCTCTGAGCCGACGGCGCCTGAACGCATCATTAATCAGTTGTTCGTGTCCTCCTTCATAAACTCCGTTTTGTTTGTTTGTGTTCAGCTCCGCAGAGCGTTCAGGAGCATCCGGAACGCTCTGCCTCAGATCTTCTACGTCTTCCTGCTCTTCATGTTTAGCCTCCTGATCTTCTCCCTCATGGCGCTCAAACTGCTGGGCAAACGGTGAGATTGTCATCTTTAGTTGTCTGGATGAATGAAGTTGTATAAAGTCGTTCTCTAATCTGAATTCAAAGACGGTTTGATAGTCTCCAAGTTATTTGTGAATCTGAGGCTCAGTATTTACGTCAGGTTTTATAATAAAAACAGCCCTTTATGAAGAGGACTGATTGTGTGTTTTCTGTGCAGAGGTCTGAAGACGATCGACGGCTCTCCGTACTTCACCAACTACCTGGAGATCGTCTTCGATCTGTACGTCCTCGTCACCACGGCCAACAGCCCCGACGTCATGTAAGACTTTAAGACAAACTCTCTTCGCCGTGTCTTCACTCACCTGGTCTGAGGTCAGCTTTGACCTCTGACCTCCTCTACTTCACCACCCGTTTCAGTTTCCTCCCTTTAGCTTGAGGTTTGAAACTGTACAAAACATTTAGAGACTCTGAAGTATTTTAAAAATCTTGTATTTTTGTACCTCCTGACGAAAAGGTGGAAGTTTTTTCCACACAGCAAAATTTTTTAAATCCAATTAAACAATTTGCATTACGACAGCCATCATTTCAAAGATGTGACTTTATTCTTTTCTGTGAGGATGAATTATTATGAACTCTGTAAATGTCTTTCTGTAAGCGACTCTGTTCTTGCGTCCATCAACACGTTGTTGTGTCTGCAGTCAGAAGCTCTCACGGAAAAGAAGAAGGAAGTGACTCGCTCAGAAACATTCGTCTGTTTATCTGCATGTTTTGTCTTCTGCTTCTCGTTCGCAGGATGCCGGCGTACAACGCCAGCGTCTTCTTCGCCATCTTCTTCATCTTGTACATTCTCATCAACACCTACATCTTCATGTCCGTCTTCTTGGCCGTCGTCTACAACAACTACAAGAAATACCTGAAGGTACGACGGTCTGTCCGAGGGTCTGAAACACGCCATGTAAACATTATATTTAATATTAAAGCTATTAAAACTGCTGCAGACGGCTCTACTTCAACCGCTAATTTAGGAAAAAAGATACAAAACATTTGGGTCCTCATCTTTTGTCTCATAGAGTGAAGAAATTTAAAAAAACTTTAAAAAAAAACTAGTCTTTAAATAGTAATCAATGGGGAAAAAATGTGTGTGTATGTGTAAGTTTTGATTTTGTTATCAGAAATGCACAAATATTATTTTGGGTAAAATAATGATACAAACAAACATAAAAAAACCAAATTCATGTCTGGACACGTTATAGAATCCACAATGTTCAGTGTTTGAACTCTAGTTGAGCAAAAAGGAGAGCAGGCGCCTTAAAAGCATTGGTGTGCTGTCGCGCCACCAGGAGGAGGTACGGCAGCTGGTGAGGGCCAAAAGGCACAAGATGGTGCGAGCGTTTGCCGTGCTGCAGGAGCAGAGGGCGGAGGGCGGGGAGCCGGTGGTGAAACAGGCGAACTGGAACCAAATCGTCAAACTTGTCCAGCCCGACATCAGCAACGCCCACAGAGAGCTGCTGTGGAGCGTCTCCGACGACAACAACCAGGGGTTCATTGGTGGGTGACACACACACACACACACACACACACACACACGCATCATATATATCATTGTAGACACTCAATACATATGTGTACCCATACAAAGCTCTCACTGGGTGACACTGAGATTATTACTGATGTTTTTTAGTTATTACAGACTCATCTGATCAGAGACGAATCTCCTCAACAACTTAAAATAATGTATTTCAAAGAGTTAATTAAAATAAAACCTTTTTAGAGATGAAGAGTGAGATAGTAAATGCATTACAGGCAGAACAAGACACACCCTGCTGCAGTCTTGATGTCGTAATGTTTTATGGTCTGTTTGACTCTAAATGGACCATAATTTACTAAATGAACATCATGCTGTATTGAAGAAGACTTGAAACTAGAGATTGAGACCATGAACTCATGTTTACTGAGGTAATAAATCAAGAGAGAAGTAGTCATTTTCCCATAGACTTCTATACAACCAGAGGAGGCGCCCCCTGCTGGCCATTAGAGAGAATGCAGCTTTAAGACGCTTCCGCATTGACTTAACGTTTAATGCTGCTCACACACCGGGCGCGTTTTTTTGATTGACGCGATGAGACTGGCGCGCCGCGATTTTTAATCTCATCGCGTCTGTGCATAGACTTTGTATGTAATCTCGACGCGCGTCAATCAAAAAACGCGCCCGGTGTGTGAGCAGCATCAGAACCGGAGTTTGCCGCCTGGCCACAACCAGCAACCGCAGCAGCTCTCCGCCCGGTGAGCCACCTCGCTCAGCTTTCTGCAGAGTCACTATCTGCACACTCATCCTCCACATGGAGGAAGTCAAACTCTGCTTCATCATCTAGTTCAACTTTATTCTGAGAACAAACTGAGCAGAAGAGCAGATATCACAAGAAGCCAGGTTGTCGAAATTTTGTTTGTTCCACATTATTACACCGCCGTCGGTCTTGAAAAGCATCATCATGGTTTTAATTGCAGGATGTGAACTCTTCCATTTATATCATGCATTCACCCACTTCCCATAATAATGGTAACGTGCAACTTGCTGCATTGATGATAAACTAACCCGATAGAACAGACTAGAATGACTTTAGTATCATTGCACCTTGTACAATGAAATTTGCTCTGCAGCTCCTGAAACGGTGCATTAACATTTTACACACACACACACCTGCCTTACAGATATACAACAGTAATAAAACAAAAGCTGTGATAAAAACCAAGTAGCATGTTAGGATGGTTTATTTCACCCACAATTAAAACATGAAATGTATTTGATCTATGTAGGATGCGGTGCACCATGGGCAGCATGTGGTCCGTAAATTACTTGAACACAAACATTTTATCTTGCTGCACAATCAGCCACCGTTAACACTACCCTCAGTCATCATTTTGGCCCGGCCTGCAATCCATTCTAGCAGACGGAGCTGCAACATCCACCAGAAACTAATCATCAATACATTTCATTACAAGTGTGTCTTATTTCTTTAAGCAGTCCTGTCTACAAATACTAGCAATACAGCGGGACTTCATTAAATGGCATGTCAAAATGAAATGATTTCAGCTGATGCTTTATTAGAATGAAGTTTGACTGTTTTAACTATAAAGTGCGCTGTCTGTTTAGAGTTTCTTAATATTTTTTTTTTTTTTAAATCCTACTAAATAAACAAAGGGTTTTTTCCCCCCTGAGTAGCGTCTGCAAACTTCCTGTCAGGCTGTGTCCCGAGGTCTGACAGGCATTAACCGGGGCCATAAAGGCTTCCCTCCTGTAATAGCTGATGTCAAACAAGATGGAAGTTGTAAGTCAGGAAACAATAAAAGTGAGGAGGACACGTGGATGCCCAGTGGTAATTATTCAGTTTTTTTTATTTCTCGGCTGTTTTGAGAGAAACTTTCTGCCGGTAAACTCTGAAATCTCCAACTTTACGAGTTGAAAAGGAGCTCCTGAACACTCCATAAAACCTCGGCACGTGTCAGTCCAGTTTAGTTTCCTCTCATTAAGTGTGTTTACAAACACACTTAACAAACCAGGATACTGGGGCGTCATTTAAACACCTGATCCAGGTTTTTGGTGCAGAGTATCGTGAATGAGATGATGATAAATCAAAACACACCTGCACACAGGTGATCAGGCCCTGAAGCGGTAACATTAAGGAAGACACACGACTGTTATTGTCTGTAAGCTGAAAGTTATGTCATCAGAATAATTAGAAATCAGTTTTACTTTTAACAATATTTCATATGGTCTTTGATTTAGCTTTTTTTGGTCGATTGATTGACAGGTAAGGTGGCGTTCGTCCAGCTGGCCGACCTCCTGAACATCGAGGTGATCACGCTCAAGTCAAGACCGCACCCACTCCAGACTGCATGCCCCGCCCTCTACCTGTCGGCCCCCAGCCGCCTCCTCTGCCGATTGATCCAACACCGGTGAGACGGACGGGTTATATCTGTTTGTAGAACTGATTTCTTTGTAGCGCTCGGTATCTATAAAGTGATTTATATATTCTGTAAATAATATATATTTCTGGTGAAGTATATTTTTAGTAATGACGTAATCATTGGCAGTGACTGGTGCGCGTAAGCGCCGCAACTGGTATCGGCGCATGGTCATGCGCCTCTGAATTCTTTTAGCTTGGGTCATGCGATCACCAGACTGTCACAGATGGTTAAATAAAAGCACTACTCTGTGCCAAACAGAGTATAAATAAAGCTTTAGGAGAAAACTTCAGGATGTTTGAAGATGAACCCTGGCCTGCAGAAACAAATCATAGAGGTGGTGACAGACCCACTGGAGCTCTGCTGTGTGTGTGTGTGTGTGTGTGTGTGTGTGTGTGTGTGTGTGTGTGTGTGTGTGTGTGTGTGTGTGTGTGTCTTTCAGGGCCTTTGTGATCGTGTACGACCTGATTATCCTGGTGAACGCTGTGTTCATCGGTCTGGACGAGGCGAATCCGTTGATCGCTAACTCCGAGTGGGTTTTCTTGGCTCTCTACCTGCTGGAGATCCTGCTGAAGCTCTACGTGTTCGAGCCCAGAGCGTTCTTCTCCAGGCACAGCTTCTGGAACTGGTGAGGACAAGCTGACGTACACCATCTCCACCTCAGGTCACCTCCACTGTCGGCGTCTGGTGGAATCTCACACTGTTTGTCCCAAATGAGCAAAGGATTCTGGGTAACGCTGCATTTTGTCCACGGGCAGCTGGAGATGAAGTTCAACAAATGTTGTTATGAGGATGAACTGAAGAGGTTCGATCGGATTTCATCCAGATAGTTTCTTTTACATCATGATTCATGAATTTATTTATTGATTATTCATAATTGTTATAAACTAATGTTGGACGTATTAATGCATCGAGGTATTAATACCTTCTGATGAGACTGCATGGATGTTTATAAAATCATTATTTACATGCTCTTGGCTCAACTTGATGAAAATGTGTGATTTGGTACAAAATAACAATATTTTATATTTCAGTATTTGTTTGAAGCTGCTCGTGTTTGAAACTCAATAAGTGTTTTTTTCAGAACATCCTCCGATATGAGGATACACTTACTGATAAAACTCAAAATGAAAAACGTTTCCTAATCTAAAATCAATGAGCTGTGTCACGTCCATTTCACACAGCTTATCTTCGTCCCAGATTATAAGTACAAGGTATGTGACACATGTTCCAGTTCCATTATCTGCTGCTTCTTCAGTCGAACGCCTGTCAGCGCTTGGACCAGCTCACTGATGCTTGAGGCGGCAATTTATTGGGTTGTTTTTGTGCCATTATGGAGTAAAAACACTTTTTTGTGGAGCTGTTTTAGGGCCAAAATTCTGAAAGTAAAAAAGTCTTAACGAAAAAGCCATCAACAATTAATAGAAAACCTCAAAGACAAAGAATGAGAAACCAAAACTGCGAGCAAAAAACAAACAAACCCTCTCAGGTCTCCAGATGTTTGTTCTCTGTATTTTGACTGCGAGTTAGAAACGGTGACTTCAACCTGCCGCTCACAGTTTGGGTTTCTCGTTCACACTTTTAGTTTTTTCTCTCAGACTTTTTCTTCATTTTATTTTTTTTAACACAAGTGCCACTTTATTAGATACACCTGCACAATCTAATGTAATACAACAGCTCCGCCATAACTTAATCTGTCTTTACAAAGTTTATAGTGTTCAGTTTTTGTTGACAATGTCAGAAACCTGTAAACAAAATGTGGTGTTTCTAATGCCGTGTCCTTCCCATTATTTCCATATATATTTAAAAAGCCATTTGTAAAAAATGGAATCAACATCCTCAAACCAATATCCAATATTGCCCAAATCAGCCAAGCAGTTGCTGAAATATTTTTCCATAAATGTGATTATACTAATTAATGCCAAGTATCCATATTGTTGAACATATGCAACATTTCCAGATTCACAAAAGGGCTCTGTGGGCGGCATGTAGACACACATGGAGGGGTCAAAATATTAGAAAACATCTCCACCATCACTAACTATGATTGAATTGGAACTTCCATAACCGAGTCAACACAAACTGAATATGATAAGCGCCATAACGTTATGGCAGAATAGTTGTATTGTATTAAACTGTGCACGTGTACCTAATAAAGTGACCACCAAGTGTGCTGAAACCCTTTTGCTGCAGCTGTTTAAGTTGTTTTCTTTCTTTTCAGTGGCATTGTTGCGCTCCCCGCTGGTGAGCAGTGCAGCTGCAGTGACTTCAGTCGGATACGTTCGTATGTTTCATGGATGTATCATAAGAACTGGATATCCAACTAAATTGCTCACTGAGCTTAAAGCCAAAAAAATCGTTTTGTGGCTTCCACGTTGATGCTCAGTCCGTTTCCATCAGGGCGTCACGCACATGAAAATCCTTTTACAAATATAAAACCTCCACAGGTTACATATTCATAATAGAGTAATAACTGAGCTTGTTTGCAGTTGGAGACGTGCTGTGAACAGTGTTACAGATGTCTCTATTATAATAGATGTCTATGGGGGAAATTGTTTGCAGTACCTCGAGTGACCACTGGGGCAAATTGACAGGTTGATTGGCGGCGCCTACAGATCTTTTAATGCATCCATGAAATGTTTCTGTCGTTAAACATGTTGATGTCTGACTGACATCCTGTGAACACAAACTGGACAAAAAAAACCATCCGCTTCATTTAAGCTAACGGCGGTTTTGCTTTCAGCTTCATCACTGGCGAAGAAAAGTATTTACGCTCAACTTGTTTTATGGTTTCCTAATGTTTGATTCGTGTTTTCAGGTTCGACACCATCATCGTCATCTCCGCTCTCATCGCCACCATCGTCAACTCCGCCATGACATCGTGTAAGTTTGTTCTACTTCTGTTTGAACTTAGCGGTAGCTCTGTCAGTACGTTTGTGCTGTTAGCGCCGTTAGCTTTGATTTGCCGGACATTTAACTGAAGTTTAAAGAGAGCTTTAAATTTTATCTTTGTTCATTTCAAACTTTTAAAGTTTGGTGCAACATGATTTAAAGTTAAACCAGTTTCAACCTGAGTAATCGCGTCCGCCCTGTTGTAGCGGGAACTTACACTAGCCGACAGATCCTGGACATCGTCTTCATCCTGCGAGTCCTCCGACTGATCCGGGTGGTGGACAGCATTAAAAGGTTTGATCTTTAAATGCACTTTTGTCTGACTCAAACGCGGTTTATGTACCATCGCTCTCTCATCTGGACTATATCCCCCCGTTAGGTTTCGTGCAATCATCAACACCCTGATCAGGATCGGACCAGCCATCCTCACATTTGGACAGCTGATCATTGTAAGTTGCGAATGGCAGATTGTTGGAATATATTGTAAGGCATCTAAAAGTGTATTAGTTTCCCCGACAGTGCCTAAAAGTAGTCCATGTCTATAGACCTGTGGTGTATTCAGCACTCTGACAGTCCACAGTCATATTAGCAGCTCTGTGAGGCTGTACTAGGACACAGCCGTGCTTTTGAGCTAAATGCTAACGTCACAATGGCAATGCTAGCATGCTGATGTTTAGCAGGTTTAGCAGGTTTAATGTTGACCTTGTTCACCAACTTAGTTTAGCGTGCTAACATGCTAACATTAGCTAATTATCAGTACAGCTGAGGCTGATGGGAATGTCATAAAGCATCGTATCGGAAACATTACAATGTTGTAACAGTGGCAATGCTAGCATGCTGATGTTTAGCAGGTTTAATGTTGACCTTGTTCACCAACTTAGTTTAGCGTGCTAACATGCTAACATTAGGTAATTATCAGTACAGCTGAGGCTGATGGGAATGTCATAAAGCATCGTATCGGAAACATTACGTTGACCTGATGATGGCGCTGGATGAAAACTCAGGATCACCAAAGTTTGTCCAATTCATCCTGAGGGGGACATTAATGCATGGACCACTTTTCATCGCAGTGTGTCCAAATCAATCCTCCTCCTCCTCCATCTTCCTCAGGTGGTGTACTACATCTTTGCCATGGTAGGGATGGAGCTGTTCAAGGGGAAGGTGATGTTTTACGAGGACGACTCCAGCGACCCGGCGAAGGCGTACTGCGGAAACCCACTGCTGAAAGGGACGGAGTTCGCAAAACTCAACTACTGCAAGAACAACTTCAACAACGTGGTGTCGTCCTACATCCTGCTGTTGGAGCTCACCGTGGTCAACCAGTGGCATGATATCCTTCACCTGAACGCCTCGCGCACGGGCAGTAAAACCGCTGGTCAATACAACTGTAGAGACACTGTTTACGGTCAAATTCATTCACAAATGTGCTAAAGTCAAAATAGTGATGATACCCAAAGTCAAAGTACTCATTCTGCAGAATGGCCTATTTAAGAATCGTATATATTGAATTATAATAATTGATGCATTAATGTGTTCATCACTTTGATGTTGCAGTTAGTAAAGGTGGAGCTCATTTATCTTGTATTATTAATCTGCAAAGTAACTAAAGTTATTAAATATTTGTATTTTCCTATGAGATGTAGTGGAGTGAACCGTTCTCCCGGATATTATTATGATGTTTAGGAATCATTTCTTTACTCGGATTGATTCGAATGTTAAACTCTGTGATTCCTTAACGTGACTCCACTGCTGAGCAGCGGCTTCGCCACCGTCACCCACGTCTCAGCCAAGCTCTTCTTCATCCTCTTCCACATCATGGTCGTCATCGTCATCATCAAGTAAGACTAAGCAGGAGGAGGAGGGACATGAGACAAAGACACTGAGGTGAAAGACACAGGTGTTCTAAAAACAAGAAGTTAGTCATTGTTGTCCAGCCCACAATATTTAGCTTGATTTACATTATATCATTATCTCTACTGTTTATCACCATTAATCCACTGAGAAAAAGGCACTCCTTATCACTGCAGAAGTTGCCTGAGAAGTTTTCTTCAGTACCAGAGTATTCCAGTCTGTACGTCCATGGGTACATCTGCAGTCAGGAACTGCTTATTCAGCATCCAATTAATCCTCGCACTTTGCTGAAACGTAAACAAAATATAGTCTCACGACGCGTCGCTTCCTGCTTTTCAGTATCTTCGTGGCGTTCGTCCTCGAGGCCTTCTTCGTGGAGTATTCGGTGGATAAGGGCGACCTGCAGACGTCTCTGGAGAGGAAGATTGAGGAGCTGGAGCTGTCTGTGGCACAGTACGTTACAAAGACAACCAGGACCGGTCGCTCACGATACTCCGGGAATGATCGGCAACAGCACGGACGTTGTATTTAGCGGACGGGTATAAAGGACCGTACCACTTTAGGATTTCCAGCATGTACTAAAACACAGTATTTGTGTGTTTTTTTTACTCTGTGTTTTCAAAACTTTACAATCAGACTCTCAAATATGAAATCCTGAGATGACTCGAGATGGATTAAATTATATTTTTAAGAAATCGATGCTAATGAACGAATGATTAGGGAAAAAAATGCTGATGCAAAGTAAACGGGATGAACTGGCTAAGAAAATCCCGGGTACGATCCTTTTTTAAAGCACTTTATTTGTTAAGAGTCTGAATCGCTTTTATAGTCTGAAATGTACATTTAATGAAATGGTTCCCAACAGGATTGTTTGTCATATATTTTCCATTTTTAAAGGTGAACTGGTTCAATAATCCACAAGGACGAAGCAACAAGAAGAGGAAAATCCCCTAAAATAAAACCAAAAAAAGTTTGGTTATTAAAATATTCAGCTGTTTTATCCGTGTTGTTTTGTGCACCAGGGAGAAGTTGGAGGATAACTTGGTGAACGCCATGGAAACCATCGACAACGACCAGGGAACCGGCCAATCGGCAAACAACAAACCCGGCCTGATGTTTAAAATCGCTTCAAAAAGTAAGAAACAGTCAGACCAGCAGGGTCACAGCAAATGGATGCTTTTATTTTGAAAGGGCAGACTCTGGGGTCTCTAAATATCAGACCACCGTCACTGGAATTGCTTCATTTTCCTCACCAGGTGTGTTCGGCGTTTCATTTTACTGATATCATTTGGTGTGACACGTGGTACGAACGCCAAGACATTCATAACATCCTGTAGAAATGTAACACTTTTAGACATTTAGTCCAGTTTTAATGATAAGATGTCTTTTCACCTGCAGATCACGGAAACCTTTTTATGAAACTATGAAAAACGGCACAAATAAACAGCAATACAAATGAATTAAGATTTGTTCCCCCCCCCCCCCCCCCCAAATAATACATTTTAAAAATCATGAAGATATCAAATTTTGAAATTCTGTTCAGTTAAGTTTAACAAAATAAAATGGCTTAAAATAGCTTCTGGGATTTCTGAATTTTAGTTCAGACACAGAAATCCAATGTGCTCTGCTCCTGATCTGTTGCTCACAGTATTGATTATGATGATATCACTGGTTGTTTCCTGTCAGGGTATCGGACGGTGGACGCTCTGCTGCAGCGGATGTTCGAGGCCGACCTCGACCCCGAAGACTTCGCTGAGACCGACGATGAGGCCAACGGGAACTTTGCAAACCCGGCGTTCAGCTCTGTGTAGACATTAATGTACAAATGTAAGGGAACCAGGTTATATCATGTCTTTACCGTTTTATACAAAATGTTAAATCTGATGTTTATCCAGTGTTATATTTTTATATATCTTTCCTGTAGCTCTGTGTAGAAACGGAGTATTTAAACTGTTTATGTTTTATTTATTTCTGACCTCTTTGTGGCAGAAACACACAAAAAATAACTAAACATGTGTTTCACAGATGCAGCAGAAAGTGAAATATCAGGAAAGAATTTTGAAATAAAAAATGAATAAACTGTTGTAAAAAAAAATAAAGGTAAGATTCTCACTTTAAATGTTTCCTTTATGTTAATAGTGAGGAGACTAAAGAGGGACAGTGGGAATGTGTGTGAATTTGAAATGTCATTAATATTTTACAAATAAAGACTATCTGCCAAAAATGAAGGTTTAATATGACTTAACTCTTCCTTCCATTGTGTGTTCAGTAATATGTTTCTAACACGTTGGGATCATGATATTGTTATAACAGTGGAAACTAAAAATCAAATAAAAGCATAAAGATCTAAAAGAAACTTACAAATTAATATAAAATAGTTTATTCAGGAAGTGGTCCTCAAAAGACCATGTGATTGAATTTAAAGTCATTTCTAATTGAGAAGTAAGACGCAGAAAATGTCAAAATAACGCTGTGAAAATGGAAATCTGGATTTTTATGAAAAATAAATAAAGGGAGCCAGATATTTGGCTTTAAAACTAATATATATATATATATATTGATAAGTGTGGTTCAGCATTTTGACTCACTGTGGACGAGTCCTACAGGAGCAAACTCAGCTGATGAAGACCGTGTGATGTGGTCAAAAGCTCCAGAACAAGCGAGTAAGTGGAGTTGAGATTGTTTTCTTAAGGGAGTCTGAGCTCACAATAATCAAATCGGCAGAAATGGAGAGTACATTTACTGAAGTACTGTATGTAAGCACAGTTTAGAAGTACTTGTACTTCATACTTGTACTGCTTTCCATTTATCTGAATGTTTGCTCCATTTTAAAACAACTTTCTTCTATAAAATCACTGCACTTCTGTCTCTCAGTACTTTCACTGCAATGCTTTAACTTCAAGACGCTAATAATACCTATGTACTTTTACTACTGATACTTTAAGTGCATTAAGCTGATAATACTTGTGTACTTTTACTATACCTTAACTGGATGAAGCTGAAGATACTTGTGTACTTTTACTGCTGATACTTGAACTACATGAAGCTGATAATGTTTGTGTACTTTCACTACCAATACTTTAACTGCATTAAGATGATATACTGGTGTACTTTTACTACTGATACTTTCACTGCATAGAGCTAATAATACTTGTGTAGCAGTAATTCCTTAACTAAGTAAAGCTGAGAATACTTGTGTACTTGTCCTACTGATACTTTAACTACATGAAGCTAATAATACATGTGTTAATTTACTGCTGATACTGTAACTACCTGAAGCGGATAATAATTGTATACTTTTACTGGTGATACTTTAATGAATACTTGTTGTTTCAACAGGCTCCGTGCCAGCAGGGCGCGCTGTGGGGCTGCAGCTTTAACGTGGAAACACCGAAGAAGTGTGTAGGTGTGTGTGTGTGTGCGTGTGTGCGTGTGTGTGTGTGTGTTTCAGAGTGGTGCTGATGCTGTAGAGATGGAGCAGAGGGAGTGGAGGAGGAGGATCCTGCTCGGCTCCGAACAGAAAACAACATTCAGGTAAGAAAACAACAAACAAACGCTTGAAACTGATTGAATCAAGTGATCGCATCGAACAGGAAACCAAAGCGATGAAGAGTGTGTGTGTGTGCGCGCGCGCGTGTGTGTGTGTATGTGTGTGTCGGTGTGTGCGAGGCCACAGGCACGATGTCGGATCAATAGAATCTCCACAGAGAACAATCGATCAGATTTGCTGGTTTCTATTGAGAACAGAAGCCTCCCGTGGGTGTGTTGGTGTGTCAACAGTAGAAAAGGCCCGACGGTAAATGAAGGGGAGGATGAGGCGTTCAGGTGCTGGTTACAGGGTGGGACTGAACAGCGCCTCCTGCCTCCCTCACATGATTAATAAAACAACGTTACTGTAAAGACGGAAACAATAGGTACACCACATATACAATACTACAGTACAAAATACTACAATACTACAATACTACAATACAAAATAAAATATAGAATCGAACTCAAACTTAAAATAAGCAGTTTTTGCCTACTGTGGGGATATGTTTTAAAATGTCTGAAATAAACACAATAACATACTATAATTACTATAATATAATATATAGAATCAAATACGTTTGAATAATAACAGTAAATTAAGGTGGTATAAAAACACACTGGTGGTTTGTTTTTAGTGGGGTTGTGTTTGTCCTGAAATAAATACAATATTAAACTATAATATACAACAAAATATAGAATCAAATATATAAAAAAAACACTTGTTTACACTGGGGGGGTTAAAATGTCTAAAAATAAATACAATACTCTACTATTAAATAAAATATCGAATCCGATATACAAACGTGAGTGCAGGTGGTTTGTTTACAGTCCGGTTATAAAATAAAATGGCTCAAGATTAAGAGAATGCTGAGAATAAATAAATAAAATACAACCCTGAATAAATTTATCATGGTAAACCATAGCATTAAAACACATGAGACACTGTATGAAATAGGACATAATAATAAGCAATGACAATAAAGACCATGAAATGAAAAAAACACTACAAAAAGCCAGACTGAATCGATGGGTTTTTAGTTGCTGTTTAACAATATCAATATTTTCAGCGGCTCGGATCCAACGGCCTGGAGAGTAACAGCTAAGAGCCAGAGGATCGGAGGGCCTCATGGTTCATAAACGAAACGCATTCCTGAGAGGTAGTCTGGTGCCATGTCGTACCTATAAACTAATTAAATAAGGTTACAATCAACTTGAAAAACGAACAGGTAACCATTAAGAGAGAGCTGAATGTTCTGAGCTAATTGAAGCGGCTTACTGTATTCTTTGGCAGACCAGAAAGGAGAGCGTCGCAGTCGCCGAGCCTGCTAGTTGTACAAGCATGCATCATAGACACTAATTCTGCCTCCATAGTTATTTATACCAGGGAACAACTGCAATACCAGTGTGGGAGCATAAATTAAGAACTTGTCTGACAAGTATTCAGGCCTTAAGTGAGCCTCAAGCGAGTGAAAAGGACCTGAAAGTGTTTTCTACAAATGACAGATAAGCAGTGGAGGGACTTGAGGACAGGTGAGACGCGTGATGTCCTGGTGTTGGTCAGCAGTACACGTGCTGCTGCACTGTGACTGATCTCCAGCTTATTTATAGCTTTTCTTTAGTCGACCAAAGAGGAGAGCATTGCAATAATCAAGCCTAGTGATAAAAGCATGCATACGTCTCTCAGTAACTGCCTGGGAGAGGTTGCACTTTAGCAATATTTATAATTTGATAAAAGTCTGTTTAAGTGAGATTATTGATGCGAGATTCAAAATCAGGGTTTAGAAGCGCGGCTGGGATTTTAGGTTAGTGCACAGCATCTCTCTGTGGACCAGTAACGAGTAAAAGTCCTCGTTATGCAGAATGGCCCCTTCCAGAGTGTCTTAATATCTGCATATTATCGGATTGTTATCACCTGCATGGAAAGAGCGAGACACCTGAAGACATTTTTTCACTATTTCCTGAAATTTTAAAAACAAAATAACTAACTCATTTATTGAAAAAACAATTGGCAGATTAACTGATGATTAAAAATAAGTTGCAACCCTGAAATGTATTAAATCAGATCCAATATGTTCAGTAACAATAATGTATTAAATCTTCTGTTGTTGTGACAAAAGACAGGAAAGTAAAGTTTTCAACCAAACAAAAAAACAAACAAATATTTGGATTCAGATGTCCTTAAAAGATGTTCATATTAATAACTATAATCTTTGTAAATATATACTTTTAATTGACACTATACAGGTTGATACAAAGTGAATATATAATTAATAATACAAAGAATGATAATATTAACTAATATTTGACAACAATAAGGAAACAAAGAAATACACAAACTAAAAAGAGGCGATGACGCGTTCATCATAGGGCGTTTTATTTTGAAAGCTGTGACCGGATGTTGTGGTTGTGTGCGGTGACGCTGGTTTGACGCTGGTGGATGCGGAGCTGCAGTGCGGACAAACAGGCTGGAGTCGGAGAACCTGACACCCACAGACCGCCTCTGACTGACAGACAGACAGCCGGCCCGGGTCAGCCTCAGACGGGGTTCTGGATCTGGTTTTGTCCCGGATTTGACTCTCGGATCTGGTCCTGCAGAAGGGAGGATCAGTCCGCATCATCCCATCCTCCTCCTCCTCCTCCTCCTCCTCCTCCTCCTCCATCTGCAGCAGCGGAGTACCGGAGGAGGACCGGGACCCGGACAGCAGGTTTTAATGAGCGCTCCTGGGGACACAAAATCTGTTCTTGCGTCTTTGTGGACTCGGTGCGTCCCGGTCCTGCAGCAGCGGGTCTGCTCTGCATCGCTCGGCCGGTCTGTGGTCTGGTTTGATATCGGGGACTGTTAGAGGAGAAATAAATGGTGGTTTAGTCCTGCGGGAGACTGAGGCCCAAACCCCGGCCCCCCTTTAGAGGAACGGTGGGTTTTCTGGACCAGGACGTTTTGTGCCGAAATAAAATCCCAGATGAAGATTCCCAAAAGGCGGAAAAGGAGCGGACGGTGCGCCAGGTAGGCCTGATCCGGACTAGGTCTAGCCCGGACCACAGAGATCAGTGTGTGCGTGCGTGTGCGTGCGTGCGTGCGTGCGTGTGTGTGTGTCCCGCAGTGATGCGTTAACGGAAGTGAATTTATTTATCCGTATCAGAAACGTTTGATATGTGGCCTGATGATCATTTTTTGGACTGGGACTGATCCGGGTTGTGTCTCTGTACTGATTTCTTAATTCATAACTCGGGTTAGTCCGGGCCAGATTTATTGATCAGCAGGATGTGATGGTGCGCATGCGCACAGAGCATCCATGACTGTGCACTGCAGAGAGGAAGGATTCAATATGAGTGATGCAGAGAGAGGAGGGGAGGAGGGCGGGGAGTAACGTAAACCTGGACCAGAGCCGAAGTTCGTGTCTGACACATCATTGTCATTATTACATCAGTATATTCTTCTTTTTACCAGAGAGCAGCAATAATATGATGTAATAAAGGTTAAATATGAAGATTTGGTAACTTTCAAAATCCAATTTTGACATCATTTTGATCTAATGACAAAAAACAATTACATTTGATGAATGCAAATAACAGATATATATATATATATATATATATATATATATATATATATATATATATATATATATATATTCACAACTAAAAACCATCAAACAATAAAAGAACAGTCACATTTGTAAAGTTCCTGGAAATTTAAATCCCTTTGATGTAATTTATTAATTTGTTTTTTACACAATTATTTTTATTTGTTGACAGTTTTTTAAAATTGATTAACAGTTGTTATTGTTTTCAGATTTACATTTTTTATTATTAGATCATTTAACACATTCTTTGGTTTTGGGATTGTGGCACAAACTGTTTCTCACTAATATCTTGCTTGAATTACACTAAAATATTTAAATTAAATTAAATAATTTAAAGTATTTAAAGAAAAGCAGTCAAAATACAATGTCTACTTTTTTTTGTAATATTATGGCAGAGTTTTACATATTTTGACGTATTTTTTTAGAGTTGGTTTATAACTGCAGGTGTGTCTGAGCGATATGCAACTGTTCTGTGTTTATTATTCTCTCTATTGTTCCATGATGTCAGATTCACCAAAACACTTGCAGTCTACACTGGTGTGCACAAAGTCAGCAGACTGGAGGCCGTCGTACCGATAGAGCTTGTCCTGTTAGCGGCCGAGCTAACGCGACAGATAAAATGATGTGAACAACGCGTCAGAGGACGTAAGCGGCTCATGAGAGTCTAATAAGAAGCTCAGAGAGATATCGTGACTGAATAGTGTGTTAGCTGTTAGCTCATAGTTCATTATTAAACCATTCGAAGAAACAAAGCAGCAAAACTCAGATAGATAGAGCAGACCGGCACATACGGGCACTCAGCAAAATGCTGAGGTTGATCACAGACTGCGGAAGAGGGACTCCTTAGAGACTAGCCCCGCCCTAAAGCATCCCCTGCTTTATGGTCTATTTGCCTCTAAATGGACCATCATTTACCAAATGAACATCATGCTGCATTGAAAAGACTTTAAACTAGAGATTGAGACCATAAACTCATGTTTCCCAAGTTTACTGAGGTAATAAATCAAGAGCGAAGTAGAGTCATTTTCTCATAGACTTCTATACAATCTGACTTTTTTGCAACCAGAGGAGCCGCCCCCTGCTGGCCAGTAGAGAGAATGCGAGACACTTCCGCATCGGCTTCACTTTTCAGACCTGGAGGTTTTGAAGCCTTTCAAAGCGTTATCAGCGTTCGCATCTTGTTAATTTTTTTCCGGTACCAGAAGTGACATGAGAGGGCGGAGCTAAGTATAACTGAACGCTGAATAAGACATTTTCAGGCGACCAAAATGTTACAATTAACTTTCGTGAACTAAAAGGTTACATTTGTAAGACGAAAACACGGATAACGCCGTGGTAGCAACCTGTCAATCACAAGGTAGCCCCGCCTTAAAGCATACTCCGCTTTATCGTCTTTATTTGTGTCAAAGACCCAAGTCAGTGGCCGTATATTGCTAATCCAGGCATCCAAACATATTTGATTGCATTGTTAGTCTAAGGGTTTACTGAAAAACAAACAACCTACATCCAACTGTTTAATCGAGGCTGAAATTTAGTTGGAGCCGACGGTCTGATGTCACATATTTGAAGTGACTCATCAGATCTGGTTTCTTCTGTTGCTCAACCTGCTACACAACAGTTTCTCTCCTGATTTAACAGCTCAATTATTTTCCCCAAAAGAGTTTGTCGATTGACGCTTGACGACGTGATGCCGGTCTGGTCTACGTTCAGTTCAGATGAACTGGTTCACACATCGTATATGTCTCGTGACAGAAGCCTGAAGATGTCAGCGTTTGTGTATTTCACAAAGATTAGCAAGAAAATAAAACGTAATTTGTTGTTTTAAATATATTTTTCCACACCACAAAACAAACCACACTGTGACGTTTGTCCTCAGGCGGGAGGAAAGGGTCGTGTGAACGGCCGGTGTTTTGGTGAATGTGGCTTCATGTGGTGAAGCTCAATGAACAGCGTTGAGGTTCGATGATATTTGCTGTTTGAGGATCTGAAGCTGTTGTTCTTTAACCTGAAGGCCTGTCCCTCCATGCTCCCCCCCCCCCCCCCCGTGATGTCACTGTTTGGGCCTGTGTGTGCAGGTCGGACGGCTGCAGCGGTCAGCCGTCCTCTTCCTCCTCCTCCTCCTCCTCCTCCTCCTCCTCCTCTTCTTCTCATGGTTTAACTGTGCCCTCTGTTTTGGCTTGTAGGCTAACACAGGAACAGGAAGGGTTTTGTCCCGCTCAGGATTTGTTGTAAGCCGTCAGGTTTTCCGGGAGCTCAGAACTATGGTGAGCTTTGACTGACTTCATCAGATCAAAACTGGAATGATGCAAACCCGGCTTCTGGCAGAGCACCCCCTCCCCCCTCCCCCCCCCATGCCAGTAACAGACTAGTAGATTTGTAAGTGAAGACGAGATGATGAAGAAGAACAACAAGAAGAAGAAGAGCAAACTGAGGTTTGAAGGTTGAGAATGTGTCTGTCAGGATGTTTCACTCTGATCTGCTGCTGAGACGCTGCTGGACCTCAGAGTTTCTCTGTTTCACACCGATTCTTTATCTTAATACTCTGTGATACTACATGCGTATACTCCATACTCTGTGTTAATAAACGCCTCAATACTCCACTGTATGTCAATATATCTTAAAATAGGAGATGATACGAAACAGTGAGATACAGCATCATGCAATACTGCTCAATTAAGTTAAATTAAATATTTAACTATGCTGTGGGGGTCAGTCAGTACCATAGTATAGTATACTATATAGAATTTAGAATATATAACTATGGTTTTCACAATAATATACATACAGTATACTATATTTACATATAAGATATGATGAAATACAGTACTATATATATTACAGTGTAATAATGTAATAATTTGACTATTACACAATGTAAAAATACGATCTATACAATATTATACATTTACATGTACATATACCTATTTTTCTACGCTACCGTATACAAATACTATACTAGACTACAACTGCACTATATTGTAATATATGATGTAATACTATACAACACTTTACAATACAACAGCATACTTTATATTTGATAATAACATACTAACTTTTATTATGCTTTACTACCATGCAAGTGTACAAATACCATCTTACGTCATACTATACTGTTCTATATAGCTATAGTATACATTGCTAACCTTTGCAATACAATATGATACTATACCAATGTATTCTAGTATACAGCGATACATTATATCACTTCATTGTATCAGTGCTGATTGGCCGGTTGCAGTGAATTCAGAGAATCTCTGTGGTCCCGCCCTCTTCAGTGATTGGCGGCTCAGCAGTGTGTTGAGGCCTGCAGCAGGTTTCACTACATCTCCAGTGTCAGCTGATGATGATGATGATGATGATGGTGCTGCTTCTGCTGCTGCTGCTGCTGCTGCTGCTGTGTAACACAGCTGTATCACTGCAGGTGCAGAGAAGCCTCCTCCCCTCCTTCCCAGTCCGTCCAGTCCTCTTGTCAGAGCTGGTCTGACTGGAAACACAGCGGACACTCTCCATTATATCTGCAGTCCGCCCGAGCTCTGCATGCACTGATGACGGCCCGTGGCATTTGCATGCAAGACCAGCATGGTTTGGGGACTGACATGCATCACTTTGAACTTCAAATTTTTCCCCACGAGTCCACCGGGAAAAACAGCCGATGACCATTCATGGCAGACATGTTGCATCCGAGCGGCAGCGTCGAACAGCTCGGCTCGACTATACCTGCAGAGCACTGAAGGGACAGACAGGTGGTTCACAGGTGAATGCAGCTGTGAGAGGGATGCTCAGTAAGATGCTGGTGAACAGGGCCAGCTCATTCTCTACTGCTAACACATTATTCGGTGGAACAGGGTTCATGGTCGTCTACTTCAGACTCATCAGCTCCAGCTGTGCAATAATTAGCTCAGTCTTTATTATTTGCCAATGACCCCCCCCCCCAAAAAAGTGGTCAAATAACACATTTTAACACCTTTAAGCTCAGGTCTGCCAGCATCAAACCTTGACCCACATATGGAAAGGCCTCTGGGGCGTTATTTCCCCTGTCGTCGTCTTCTCAGGCAGAGCTCACTCCCAGGCCGTTTGATCTCCAACAAGCTCCTCCGACTCAAAATCTCAGAAGTGTTTCTGACCTTCGACCTAAACTCATTCAGCTTAGTCTTAACCATTTGATTTATGGAGCTTGTTGGGAGCGGGACTCGACTTGGGAGTGTTCACCGCCTGCCAAGTTCAACACCATTATTAGCTTCTTAGACAAAATAAACCCCTTTACCAAACAACGTCTTTGTCACTGCATTTCAAAATGGATGTGGCGACCCCATGAAGAAGAAGACGACACAGCAGCAGTACTTGTATTTGCTTTCACTGGGGAGGTTAAACCCTTCCTAAGAAATTATTTGGAAATGACTCAGAAAAACCAGTAATTCTATATTCATATTTTTTCCCTCTGAGCTGTATTTTTAAAGGAATAGTTCCACATTTAGTGAAATCTTCTCTTTTTCTCTGAGAGTTAATGTTCAGATTGATACTCTCATGTCTGTACGCTACATATGAAGCTGCAGCCAGCAGCTGCTTAGCTTAGCTTAGCATAAAGACTGGAAACAGGAGGGGGGGGGGGGATCAGTTAGCCAGGTTCTGTCTAAAATGAACAAAATCCACCTACCAGCTGCTCTAAAGCTTTAGGGTTTAGTGACTTCCTGTCTAACCTAGTTGACTGGTAACTGGATTTTGTTACCGTCGGACAGAGCCAGGCTAGCTGTTTCCCCCTGTTTCCAGTCTTTATGCTAAGCTAAGCTAACTGGCTAACTGGCTGCAGAAAGGCGAGAGTTTCCTAACACGTCGTACGTGCCGTGTAGTTCATGTGGATCGTGTTGGGACTTGTCCCAGTGCCATGCTGACTGTCAGTTCAGATGGCCCGTTGTGATCTCTGATGATTCGGTGGAGTCCATGGCCGTCGGGATGAGAGCAGAGTGTCCGGCTTCTTCCTCTGCACACATGATATTTGCTCCAGTTACTGCAAATACCATCACACCCCCAAACCCAACCCCAACCCCTCCGCCCCCCCTCCCCCCCCCCCCCCCACCGGCCTGTAGCCTGATCCAGCTGAAGAATGGCTTCTAATGGCAGCCAGCCATCTCTAATGCCTGTTGTTATACTGGACTGCTGTGACTGTCCCAGCACAGGGCTGTGGTTACACTGGGAGCCTCCCAGTACCGAGATGATGTGTTTAATTTACTGACTGTTCTGCCTTTCTCCCCCCCCACCCCACCCACCACCTCCCTTCATCCCCCCTCACAGATAAATGGCTCTTTTAAGCTGGGAGCTGCTCGTGTTCTGTCTGGCTGGCAGATGCAGTGCCTAGTCCCCGGCCTCCAGGACAACGCCAACATGAACGGGACGGCCGAGCAGGCCGACATCCTGCCGCCAAACTGCATGGTCAAAGACCGATGGAAAGTGGTGAGTCAGGAACCCCCCCCCCCCCCCTCAGCTCACTGTACAGATTCTGCTGTGGAACTGCAAAAAAATCCTTTGATTTACAATTTCTTTCACAGTTTAGTTATTTTTTGCTTCTTTAAAAAACAATATTTATTTGTAAAAATATATTGCTTTACAGATTGTTTTCTTCTTCTTCATGTTATTATTTAAAGAGTTTGATGTAATTTTGTATTATTTCTTCCCATTCTAGTTTATTATTCTAATTTAATATTTAAGTGTATTTATCCATAATTATTTATATGTATTTATTTGATTGAAAGGAGCATAATCAGAGAAAGCACAATATTTTATTCTTTATCTAAAATAAATATAATCTAAAATATAATACCATATTCACAATGTTATAAATATTCATATATTTATTTTGTATAAAGATATTTATTATAACATCAAAATATAATGATAATAAAATGAGAGGTTGAAGGAATATTTCTGGAGGAAATATGTTTAGAACCTAAACGACAGAAACACAGAAAATGTCAAAATGTTCCATTGAGAAGAAAACCGTCAGCGATTTTATTTCATGTTTTATTTTATTTTCTGGCTCAAACTGCTGCTGTTGGTCTGAGACGAGACATTCACAGTTTCAACTCATCAATCACACGTTTAATACCTTTTCCGTCAGAGAGTTTCCACATCGTCAGACTGCCAATGGAAGAATCATCCCAGTCCACATTTAACTTTATTGTTTTTGTCAAAGTCACAGTGTCATCGGCCGTTGATGCATCCAGCAGGAACTCCAGACTTGTGCGTTCGAGGACACTCAACGCATTCGACTGCTAAAAATAAGAATAATTCACAAGCTGTTTTTAAGGGAAATGAAATCCAGGAGAACAGAAGACGACGTAAAAATGTTCAGCAGCTGAACCTCAAATCTCACATGTTGAAGCAGCCTTCAACACCAGCAGGGAGTTTTAAAAAACCGTCTCCGTCCTCAGCTCCATCGCCACCTGAACACATTTGACTCAAATACGAAGGTGATGAAACACTGACTGATTATTTGGTACCCGTGGCTGGAAGGAAGACAAGAAAACAAAACTAGGCATGTAAAGTGCATGTGAGCTTTAGTTAAAGGGCTTATGCATATAAATACATGTACTTCATACAAAAATAAAAAGAAACACTGATGCGATCCTTTGAGCTCCCTTTGGTTTCTGAAATATGAAGTTATATAATGCAGCTCCTGTCTCAGCCAATCAGATCGCAGCGACGAGCCTGCAGGCTGTTTGCACTTCAACGATCAATTTACTGCAGAACCACTGAACTGACTAGGTTCAACACGCATATATACATATGTATATATATATATTATATATATTATATATACATATATATACAAAAAAAGAAGGGAAGAACAGACAAACTAAGGACAAACAGAAGTGAAGAGGGGATAAAAGGGTGAATCAAGAAAGAAAGGTAATGAGGAAAGGAAGGCCTGAAGAGAAGGAAGGATTGAAATGAGGGAAGAAAGGAGGAAACAATAGTAGAAGATGGGAAGGAAAGAAAGAGGGGAATTATAAGAATAAAGGCCAAACGACTGGAGGAAGGAGAATGATGAAAGAATGCTTTTGTTATCAGTGTGTTTTGTCTCTCACTTTGTGGAATCAATCCTGCGGCTGAGAAAGTGAAAGAAGGAACAAGAAAAAAAGTAAAGAAAAAGAGGATTAAGGGGCTGAAAAACGAATAGAGAAGCTAAATATTGAAGAAGGGAAGAATCACTGAAAAGAAGATGAAAACAATGGGATGAAATAGAAAGATAGGAAGAAGAGAGATTGGGAGAAAGAAGGAGAACGAATAAAGAAGGGATGAAAACGTTTGAACAGTTTTCAATGAAAAAGCTCAAATGTTTCTTTTTGTTTGAGACTGAAACCAGAATACTTACTTTCTGATTCATTCATGATGAAACTCTTGTAGCCCCAGTTGTAATGCTGTAACACTGAGATCATCAGACCGAAACTGATCCGGAGTCTGTCCTGCGTTCTTTGTCCCAGCTGAAGAAGATCGGTGGAGGCGGGTTCGGGGAGATCTACGAGGCCTTGGACCTGCTGACGCGGGAGAACGTGGCGCTGAAGGTGGAGTCGGCCCAGCAGCCCAAACAGGTGCTGAAGATGGAGGTGGCTGTGCTGAAGAAGCTGCAGGGTGAGACACCTTAAACCAGGGGTGGGCAAACATTTTGGCTCGGGGGCCACATTGAGTTTTAAAAGAGACGGGCCGGGCCAGTAGCACATGAATGGAGTGTTTGTGTGACCTAATATAAATTACAAGTAAAAGCCATGACCTAAAAAGTAACTTGCATTTAATGTCAGTGGAACAGTGCTGTTGGTCACCCTTTTTAACCAGTGCGTCAACGTTTGGTGTCAGTGTGGTTGTGGCCATTCTCAGAACTAATATAAATTCCAAGTAAAAGCCATGACCTAAAAACGAACTTGCATTTAATGTCAGTGGAACAGTGCTGTTGGTCACCCTTTTTAACCAGTGCGTCAACATTTGGTGTCAGTGTGGTTGTGGCAATTCTCAGAACAGATCTGAGGTGTTCATCAGTTAACTGGGATCTTACACGGTATTTTTTTTCATTGCATAAATCAGGGGTGTCAAACTCATTTTCACTCTGGGGCCACATCAGCATCACGGTCGCCCTCAAAGGGCCGGTTGTGAATGTAAGACGGTGTAAATGTAACTACTCCGAACATATTTAGTTTAGTTTCCCGGGATATCTGTGACTTCCTCAACACGTACTTAGCAGAAATAGAGGTTCTTTTTTCCATGGTTAATGGCGGACAGTTGAGCGGCTTTCAGGGCGATAAGCCACGCCCCCTCTCCGGCGCGTCCAGTGCGAATGAACACAAAATAGCCCCCGGCGAGACCGGCGGCGCAAATGGCTCATCTCAACTTTTTTTTTTATACTCAAACATCTCCGCGACTTATTGAGTGGCGTAATAATCGCGCGACACAACAAATCGATAATGAAATTCGTTGCCAACTCTTTTAATAATCGATTATCAGCGATTTTATCGATTCGTTGTTGCTGCCCTACAGACAATTGGAACAGCGGCTTACTTGATGACATCACCACCTCAGCTGGTCTCATGACTTTAATCCGTTTTTTTCTGTAAAGTATTTTTACAATCAAACTAAATATGACAACCCTGCTGTTTTCGTTTTCATTTCAAACAATTATATATATATATATATTATATATATATACATGAATAAATATATGTATGTATGTGGATCAGATCCTGCTAGCAACACCTCACATCCGAAATCGTCGGAGCAGATTTTTAAATCGGCTGATTCTTGACAAACCGATCACAGATTTGGTGCTTAAACAACTTCTCGCCTCAAAACATCCTAAAATTACTTTCTGTGACTTAACAACAGTAGTATTTCGAAAGTTTCAACTTCCAGTTGTGTGATTTCTCCTCCGCCATTGTTTCCTGTTGCTGGTGCAAAATGCATTCTGGGATATTTGGCTGTCCCAAGTACAGACAAGTCACCTCCGATGCATCCCCGGTAAAATGGGCGGAGCCACATCCGGGCATTAAGACCGTGCTTGGCTCGATGTGAACTTTGAATTGGAACAGTACTTGGGCTGAGACTGATGACGTTTCAGTACAGAGAAGTGCGCATGTTGAGAAAGGCACGATCACTTGTTGGAAATCCTCTTTATGGGTTGTTGCATCTCCTGTCCACCTGTTGTGATGGTTTTAATGTCGGCACACAGACAACATGCTATCTCATCACTTCGACTTTCTATCTCATAATTTCGACCATGGGGATATTTTTATTTTCACATCTAACTTTTAATTTTTGTAAAAAAAATTATAATAAATCTTTTTTTTAAATTTTTTTTTTTGCTGGCGGATTCGCGGGCCACATAAAATGACGTGGCGGGCCGGATCCGGCTCGCGGGCCATAGTTTGCCCATGCCTGCCTTCAACCTTTGGCTCTCTTCTCATGAGTTAGGCGACGCGACTCAAAAGTGCTCAAACAATAACTTGTACTCTATTTACATCAGCTAGGCCAGTTTCACTGTGACAGCAGAGTTCACCCGTCTGTGTGTCTGATGAAGTTACGCATCACCTTCACAGACTAATATAATCCGTTGGAGAAGCTGCAGCACATTTTGACCTGCAGATGGCAGATTTTGGTAGAATGACCAAAATCTTTAGGATTCATTTTCTGAACCAAAGGTCAAAGAAAATATGTGGAACAGCCGTGAAGATATTTCAATGTGAGCCACAGTGTTGAGCCGGCAGATTAAAACACTGGTGTTGGTTTCATATGCAGTTGTTTCCGGCGTCAAGATTCTATGAGTCATGTAACTGATTTTGAACTAGAAACTGACAGATAGGTGTCTGCAGATATTGAATCTAAACCTAGTGCATGCTGGGTAGTATGCTAATGAGTTTCTTAATTTAATCAGTTTTGTAGGATGTTCATTCTGAAATGTTTCTAAAGGCAGAAGCTAGAAATGTTGTTGCATTGTAATCTTTTACAGTGTGTCAGTTGTTGTGTTGCATTGTAATCTTTTACAGTGTGTCAGTTGTTGTGTTGCATTATAATAGTTTACAGTGTGTCAGTTGTTGTGTTGCATTGTAATCTTTTACAGTGTGTCCGTTGTTGTGTTGCATTGTAATCTTTTACAGTGTGTCAGTTGTTGTGTTGCATTGTAATATTTTACAGTGTGTCCGTTGTTGTGTTGCATTGTAATATTTTACAGTGTGTCAGTTGTTGTGTTGCATTGTAATCTTTTACAGTGTGTCCGTTGTTGTGTTGCATTGTAATCTTTTACAGTGTGTCAGTTGTTGTGTTGCATTATAATAGTTTACAGTGTGTCAGTTGTTGTGTTGCATTGTAATCTTTTACAGTGTGTCCGTTGTTGTGTTGCATTGTAATCTTTTACAGTGTGTCAGTTGTTGTGTTGCATTGTAATATTTTACAGTGTGTCCGTTGTTGTGTTGCATTGTAATATTTTACAGTGTGTCAGTTGTTGTGTTGCATTGTAATCTTTTACAGTGTGTCCGTTGTTGTGTTGCATTGTAATCTTTTACAGTGTGTCAGTTGTTGTGTTGCATTATAATAGTTTACAGTGTGTCAGTTGTTGTGTTGCATTGTAATCTTTTACAGTGTGTCCGTTGTTGTGTTGCATTGTAATCTTTTACAGTGTGTCAGTTGTTGTGTTGCATTGTAATCTTTTACAGTGTGTCCGTTGTTGTGTTGCATTGTAATCTTTTACAGTGTGTCAGTTGTTGTGTTGCATTGTAATCTTTTACAGTGTGTCCGTTGTTGTGTTGCATTGTAATATTTTACAGTGTGTCAGTTGTTGTGTTGCATTGTAATCTTTTACAGTGTGTCCGTTGTTGTGTTGCATTGTAATCTTTTACAGTGTGTCAGTTGTTGTGTCGCATTGTAATCTTTTACAGTGTGTCCGTTGTTGTGTTGCATTGTAATATTTTACAGTGTGTCAGTTGTTGTGTTGCATTATAATAGTTTACAGTGTGTCAGTTGTTGTGTTGCATTGTAATATTTTACAGTGTGTCAGTTGTTGTGTTGCATTATAATAGTTTACAGTGTGTCAGTTGTTGTGTTGCATTGTAATCTTTTACAGTGTGTCAGTTGTTGTGTTGCATTGTAATATTTTACAGTGTGTCAGTTGTTGTGTTGCATTGTAATCTTTTACAGTGTGTCAGTTGTTGTGTTGCATTATAATAGTTTACAGTGTGTCCGTTGTTGTGTTGCATTGTAATATTTTACAGTGTGTCAAGTTGTTGTGTTGCATTGTAATCTTTTACAGTGTGTCAGTTGTTGTGTTGCATTATAATAGTTTACATTGTGTCAGTTGTTGTTTTGCATTATAATAGTTTACATTGCGTCACTTGTTGTGTTGCATTCCAATATTTGACAGTGTGTCAGTCGTGTTGCGCTGTAATCTTTTACAGTGTGATTGACTCTTGTTTTTTCCTTCCAGGTAAAAATCACGTCTGTAAGTTTATTGGCTGTGGGAGAAACGACAAATTCAACTACGTGGTCATGCAGCTTCAGGTGAGTCCGTCTACACACTGAAAGCTACATGGGCCTGTTGAGGCTTTTATTGTGAAGGACATAAATACAGACTGCACACCGTCTCCATATTGTTGCAGGGGCGTAACCTGGCCGACCTGAGGAGGAGTCAGCCCAGAGGGACCTTCACCTTGAGCACCACCTTGCGGCTCGGGAAGCAGATCCTGGAGTCCATCGAAGCCATCCACTCGGTGGGCTTCCTGCACCGAGACATCAAACCGGTACGATGGAAACCAGTTCTCCCAGTTCTCTTTTCATCAAAGGTCCTTTACAGATGAACGTTGCTGTCTTCTTCTGTGGTTTCACATGTAATGTCAGCGAGGGAGTCGATTCGAAGCCGATGTTTTACACTTGATCTGAGGAGCCGATTGGCTGTTAAATCTGTGAGCTTATTTAACTGGATGGAGTTTTAATTGTGTGTCAAAAACGGATTTATTGCTATTTTAATGCATCAAAAAATGCATTTATAATATCTGTCGTTAAGTTATAAATGATAGAACCAAACCTAGAGACACAAAGTCACAATAAAGTATTATTTTCATATTGTGGAACAAGAAGAAAAACAGTGAAATAAAAAAGGATGTTCATGCTGAATATATTTACATATTAATAAGCCGAGCTGGAACAAAAGCTGGAGGACAGTGATGAGGGGGGTGGATGAGGAAGGTCATAGTGAGGAAGGAAAGCCTGCAGACCGTCTGGTCACCGTCATCCTGCTTATTAATGTGATCCAGTTCCCTCTGCGTCTGGTTTTCATCAAATCCAAATCCAACTTTAGATCTACACCGTTTCACATTTTACACTTCAGATTCACTTCACTGTCTCACAATATTCTTCATCTCAGAGTCTCGTTGTTTCGTGTTCGTCACAGAGTTAAAAAGAACAAAGGAACTAAAGGAAAGGAGATGAAAAAGGGTTAAGCCCCTTTTCCACTGGACACAAAACCAACATCCACTAACATCTGGCTTGTGTCCTCAGTGAGAGAGCAAACAATCGACATTCATCCCGGGACAAATGTCTCCGCGGTAATATGCTCTCCTCGGAGCCACCAGACTCCAGACCACAACAGTGATTTCACCTCGCTGAGCATCGAAACACACTGAATGCAAACTCGACAGGAACAAAATAAAACTCAAAACCATCTTCTAGACACCAATGAGGCGCCGTAAAACACACGTCAATCAAACTCAAAAACAAGCGGCGATGAATGCAGGCGATCGGCTCGAAGTCGTCGTAGAAGACACTACATACAATCTTGCCAAAACCAAAGCATTCTCACCAAGCTGTCCGCATAGCAGCGGCTGAATGTGCGAGAGGCAAAGCAGTGTGTTTACTGGTAGCTGCCATAGCTGTTAGCTGTTAGCTGTTAGCTGTTAGCCATTAGCCAAACACGCCGCAAACTGTTAGCCCCCTCTTGTGGGTAGTGAGTGAAGAGTCAGCAGGCAGACAACGGCGGTATAAAACAGGCATTTAAAAAGGTGTTAAGAGAAAGTGTGAGTTCACTGCAACCACGACAGCTCCTTGGGCATGCAGTCATAAGCGGGCACCCTAAAATATAATGCAGTTTGCTGCAGCAGAATGTTAGATGAGCCGTGGACAGACGCAGAGGTGCACACTCACGGACGCACGCTCACACAACCAATCGCGTGATACTTTTAAAAGTAAATGATATAAAAAAAAAATAATATTTTCTCTGTTTACTGACCCGGCTGTGACGTTGAATGTGACGCTTGGAAAAAAACCTAGAATGATATACTCGTCTACTGACGATAGAAAAGGAGTCCCGTCTTTAAAAATTCTTCATAAAAATGCAGATTTTTGATTGACTCAGACCGTCGAGGCCTCATGTTCACTTCACATAGACCTTTGGTTTTGTCCTCCATGACTTCCATTGAAGCCTCGTCATGAAGTTTCTCTGTTAATGTCCAGCATGAACGACGTTTCTCACAGTTCCTGTCTTGTTTCGTTCCTGCAGTCGAACTTTGCGATGGGCCGGCTTCCCTCCACCTACAGGAAGTGCTACATGCTAGACTTTGGTCTGGCGCGGCAGTACACCAACACCACCGGAGAGGTCCGACCGGTAAGAAACTTTATCGACGACGTCCGTGCTGACAGCAGCATTTTACTAACAGTTGATTCTTCGTCACATCAGAGGAAGTATTTACAGACTTTAACTCGCCGTTTGTATGGAAGACCCGTCCTGCCGCCAAAATAAACAGATGAACATTTAGAAATCATAAATATAAAGCAGTGATTATCTTATAACTGTGATTTACAATGTTTGATTTTCAGACTTATGAGCTATGGCATCATGATAATGTCTTTGTAACACATCATTTGGGCTTTGTAAGTCCCTGTTAGCTCATCATTCTGACATTTTAAATAACAGTTATGAACGACAATAAAATGTGATGCTCTGGTATAAAAGATAAATATTAGAAACGAAACATTCTCAACTATTAGTATTATTTAAAGGAGAGTTAAGCATATGATTGACATCTCATTAAATATTCAGACAAAGATTTGACTGAGTCATACTCTTTAAAATCATTTTATTCTTTTCTGGTCATTAGATTTGTGAATTTTTATCGATTTTATTTTCATTTTTTGTTTGTTTTTTGAGCAGGACTGCTCTTCCATACTGAACACAAACTATATTTTCCTCTCATGTGTTTTTTGGTTCCCTTTCCTTTGAGCTGCTTTAAAAAAATTAACTGAATTATAAAAAGCTTAAACTGCAGACTGCAGGGTGTGTTTGCTGCATTGCAGCACATTACTTTAATAGCTCACTGTAGACTGTTTGTCTGCGTTGTCTGTTAGACGTCTAATGTCTTGTGTGTGTGTGTGTCAGTGATGCACTGTGATCAATAAGGACTTATTCGATATTATTAATCAAGATGATATAAGAACAGCAGTTGTCTGATGCTGCATGGGGGGATTTTGTCCATGTGAAGGCTTGAATGGAAAAGGCTTTTATTGTGAAAAGTCTAAAATACCTCTGGATGTTTTGATTGGTCGTCAGTCAGTAATCAGGTCTGTTGCTGTTTGCTTCTTCTTCATCTTCTTCTTCTTCTCTCATTCCTTTATGACGTCTCTCTATCAGACTGAACTCTGTGATATTTTTAGATCAGCGACTACGTGAGCTGGTTACTGTCAACCTCCTCCTCCTCCTCCTCCTCCTCCTCCTCCTCCTCCTCCTCCTCCTTCTCACTACTTTTCTTGTTTCCTTCTGCTCTCTTTCGCTTCCATCTCAACTCTTCTCTCTTCCTCCTCACTTGCATTCTTGTGTCTTCCTTTCCGTCTCCTCCTCTTCCTCGTCTCATTCCTCCTCCTCCTCCTCCTCCTCCTCCTCCTCCCATTCCTCACCTCCTTTCTTGTTTCACTCTTGTTACTTTTCCTCTCCTCTGCGTCTCCTCTCCTCCTCACTTTCTTTCTCCCCTCTCCTCTGCGTCTCCTCTTCCCCCTCGTCTTCCTGCGGTGTTGTGTTGCTTCTGTTGCAGCAGTGAGATGAATATTTGATGCTCCAGCGTGCGTCAGTGGGCGAGCGACCTCAGGCTCCCTCTCTCTCTCTCTCTCTCTCTCTCTCTCTCTCTCTCTCTCTCTCTCTGTCTCTCTACAGCTGAGTCAGCTTCTGTCCTCTGATCTGAGAGTATCGTCTCCCCCTCTCTCTCGTTCTACCCCTCCCCCACTCTTCATCCTGCTGCCTCTCCTCTTCCTCTCCATCTATTTCATCCCTCCTTCATCTTTCAGCAGTACTCTTTCTCTCTCTCTCTCGCTCTCTCTCTCTCTCTCTCTCTCTCTCTGACATCATCTCTGATCCAACAGGAAATCGGCCCTACTGCCACAGTATCAGTATCAGTATTAGTAATATAGCAGCTGCAGTAGTATTCATTTTAAGGATACGTCTGGTGTTATTTTAAATTGTTCTTATATTCATCAAATCTCATGTGCAGACTGAAACAATGCGTTGGTCCGTCGCTGAACAATGTCCGACTTCCTGTCTGTGGCTCTCAGCTCTAAGCCCATTGGTTCCTCCTGAAGACTTAAAACTTCAGCGGCAATAATCAATATTTTATTACAATAATATATGTGAAATAATAATAGTAATGAACCTGCAAAGAATGATCAGCTGAATCTGCAGCTTCCTTCAGCTCTACAGGGAGTTTAAGCTCGTTGTTTATCTGTCCGGCTCACAACTTTACCTTCATAGCATCGTTTCCAAAGAAAGACATCTGTAACAAGCCACTGTGCACTACCGGCTCAGCAGCAAACGGCAGACAGACACACTTAAAGACTAGCTGGTGAGCATAGCGCAGCGTTTAGCCGCTAAAGAGACGGACGTTATCCTCGGGAGATGGTGGAGACCAGAAACAGAGCTGAAAGAGAGAGAATATTGAATCCATCAGGCGACACAAAGACTCATGTTGAATCATCATGTTGCTCTGTTGTTTCATTTTTGTCCCTCAAAAAGGAGGAAATTGTTCATTTGTAAGGGAACATTTTCAGCAGTTTATGACTTGTTTGTTTTGATAATTTAAATCGATGTTTGGTAGCAGTGCTCTTCTTCACTCACACTGGTGCAGAGCTGCATTCATTTGCACGTCATCACCTCCAGCTGTCAGACACAGTATTTGTTTGAGTCTGAACATGAGATGAACGTGTTTGTTAATGATGATAAGATATTTAATTTCCAAGACATTTGGCAGCTCTTTGTCTCTGGAGGACACACGGTTCAGCATTACTCTCTGTGATGGTGGAGCAGTTTGGGGTTCAGTTTCTGTCACGTGTAGTGTGTGTGTGTGTGTGTGTGTGTGTGTGTGTGTGTGTGTGTGTGTGTGTGTGTCCAGCTGCTCCAGGATCAGCTCTCTCTCCCTGATGTTTGCGTGTAGCTGAATAAATCATGTGGACGGAATAAATAGCTTCTGCTGCTTCTGCCTCAGCTGAAACACTGCGGCGTCTTTAGACATGCAGACTGCAGGAAAACGGATGATGTCTGTTAGTCTGAGGCCTTACGTGAACGCAGTGTGTTGATCTGAACACGTTCACCTTCCTCGCTGTTCTTGTCGAGTTTCTTTTTAGTCTCTTCTCAGAACCTCTTCGTCTTCTCCCGATGAAGTTTCGGACTCTAACTCCGAGATTCATTTCAGATATTTGACAAGAGAATCGTCTGAGATTAAAGTCACAATTTAGAGTTTTCTCTACAAACCTTCATTTATAGTCTTTACTACATTTACAGCTTCTTTTTCTCTAAACTCTATTTAAAATAATCTTTTACTCTCAGAAGAGCTCTATTATTAAGAGTCGATATATTGATCTCCTCCTCATGTTTCCTTTCCTCTCCTTCATTTTCTGTTTCCTTTTAGTTCGTTTTTTTGTCTCCTCGTCTCCTTCAGATGAAGTGTCAGATTTAGATTATTCAGAGAATAAAGTTGGAGCCTTTATTTCTACATTTCTCTGTTTTTAAGATGATCTTTTACCTTTTAAAAACTATTAACTACCTTAAATCCCCAAACCTAACCCTCTTTTAAGAACTGTGAATATGATTTCCTCCTATATGCTTTGTACAATAAAGATTTTATGTTCTGACAGAATTGTGTGATGTCATGACAACCTTTTACTTTGACCTCATGATGTTCAGTCTGTGTTGATCACCGATCACCACTTCTTTTATCAATGATTCATGTCCTGTGCTTTATTTTCATCGTATTACGTTTCAGTGTTGTTTTTGTTTTTCTTACAGTTCCTTTGGACTTATGATTTTGACGTGCATGCGTCCCGTTTCTCCATCATCTCCATGGTTACCCAGGGATGTGAGTGGTTTCTGTAGCAACAGAGGAGTCACAGCCCGCATCGCCAGCCGACCGCCGAAAGCATAACCTGAAAGAACACGTTAGTCACCATCAGAGGAGAAGAAGTGCTGCTAATAATAGAGGACGCTGGTGTGTCAGTAGGACTTCATCAACACATTGTCACGTGTTCACATTCAACATGTTTGTTAGACGTCAAGAATAACCCCCCCCCCCCCCCCCCCCGTGTTTCCGATGCAGCGTGACCCTCTGCTGATGTTTCTGTTTTGCGTCACTGCTTGGTTGTTTTTGTGTGTTTTGGGTTGAATTCAATTTGTTGACACCAGAAACATGAATCCAACAGATTAAAGGCTGCAGCTCGTGTCTGCATCGCCACGTTTTCCAGTCAGCGCAATGACCTCTTTGGAGTTCAAATATATATATAATATAAGTGTAATTGTTCCTCTGTTCTCTTCTCGTGCTCAAAGAATAATTCTATGGCGTTAGCTGACAGAAGCAACACGTGCTTTATCGTTATCTTGATGATCTCAGAGGGTGCAGAGTCGGTTTGAGCCGGTTGGACGTGATTTCCACTCCTTTTAAATATCGCACGCAGAGCGACGTGAATAATACGGACGACTAAACACAAATGTGACATATCGAAATATGATGAGGACTCTGGTGTCTCTGCCAACACTCAAACGCTTCGTTTGCCGACGAGCCGCTTGCTGCGGAGCGGTGAGAGCGGGAACGTTAAATCAGCAGCATGAAGGAGAAGCTTTGATAAACTTAGATTTAAATATACATTCAAAGACGCTGCAGAGCCGTTTCTATCAATACAAATATGTTTTTATTAGTTTGTATTGATTATGATGCTGTTTTTACACACAGAGACGTGCGTTTCAGTTTTGTTCGTCGCATTAAAGGGGAGTGGAATCCCTCCCCAACTGGAGTTGGAGCGCACTTTCTTTTGTTTTTGAATAAATGTAATAACCTTAAATAAGATGAGCATTTCACAGCGATCACAGCCCGCTCTAGCTGATCTCTTGTCTGGCAACAAGATGTTTTTGGTAAACAGGATGTAAATTAGACCAAACTTCATGTTTTTATTGACTGACTTTTCTTCGTGTTGTGTTCAGCCGAGGACTGTGGCAGGTTTCAGAGGGACGGTCCGCTACGCTTCAGTCAACGCTCACAAAAACAAGGTCCGTGTGTTTTATTCCCTTCAAGGATTTCAGTAACAGCTTCATTGATCTACTCTGAAGCCTTTTGTATTATATATTAGCGTTCATGTAACACCCGACAGTAATGAACTAAAGATAATATGTCGTAACATTAACCCTGACGCCCTAACAATGTGTGTTTGTCGTGCTCCTCCAGGAAATGGGTCGCCATGATGACCTGTGGTCGTTGTTTTACATGTTGGTGGAGTTCGCCGTCGGACAGTTGCCATGGCGAAAGATCAAAGATAAGGTCAGACTGTTTCACCTGAACTACTACTTTGACCGTCAGCAACAGAATAATGCTAATAATTCATTCTAACAATAACCTGAGCGCACCTGCTGAATGGATAATTCATTTTAAGAGTTTAAAAAGAGAATAAACACAAGTACAATTTGAATGAATATAGGGCTATATATACACAGAGAGATATAAACAGGTGAAAATCATATAAAATAGTATATAATAATATTTTATATGATTTATATGATAAAAAAAGCAATTCAAAATGAGAATCAAAGGCATAAAAAAGAGCAGAAGTTAAAGTATGGGGCTAAAATATATATATATATATATATATACACACAGAGATAACAGGTGGTAAAAGTGTTTAAAATACAACAACCCCATGTTCTTGTAAATCTGTCTTTTAAATCAATAACAGAATTATTTGGATTGATGTTTTGGTTTTGCTTGATGAGCATCATCTGCTTTATATTTCAAACGTATGAAGAATTCAGAACTTTACGTGAATCCACATGAATTCACTGCAGCTGAAGGTGATTTGTTTTGTGTTTTTTTCTCCAGGAACAAGTTGGTCAGATTAAAGAGCGTTACGACCATCGGATGCTGCTCAAACATATGCCTTCAGAGTTTAATATCTTCCTGGACCACGTCCTGGCTCTGGACTACTACACCAAACCAGACTACCAGGTACGCACTGGGAAGTGGACTGTGTGGTCTCTGCTTCAGGGCTAACAGCTTGGTTTGGATCCATGAGTCTGTCTTGTTTGCTTTGTTCCAGCTGCTGATGTCGGTGTTTGAGAACAGCATGAAGGAGCGAATAATCACCGAGAATGAGCCTTTCGATTGGGAGAAGGGAGGGGGTGATGTCACGCTGTCAACCAGTACCACCAGCCAACCACAGCAGAACACCCGACCCACCGCCGCCATGGTGGGGTAAGAACCAGACCATTAGCTGTGTGAGAGCCTCCTCACGCTGGAGCTTCACTTCACAAAAAGATGGGTCAAGAAACACGTCACGTTTGCAGCCAATATAGAACATGAGAAACACATAGATCATATCACAAATGATGTAAAAACAACACCCACATGAACTACAACCACAGGCTCATTGGATGGTAGAACTTTGGTAGTTCACTTTGTTAAAACAGGCAAAAGATCCAGAATTTTAACACATCATATCATGAGTTTCTAAACTGTTTCTGTCTCTTGTGTTCTCGGGTCCACAGAGCCATCGTGACGTCGGTTCCTGGAGATCTCCAGCGAGAGAACACCGACGACGTTCTGCAGGACGAACATCTCAGCGATCAGGAGAACGCCCCCCCGGTCCCGGCCAGCCGACCCCCCGGAGAGACGGGGGTCTCCAACGCCGGGGAGCCCGGAGAAGCCTGGGAGGACACGGACTTCAACCGCAACAGACTCAGGATCAGCCTGAACAAGGTTTCAACTGTCAAAGAACATCTGGACTGATTGTTGTGAAGCTGAAATGAACCAAATATATCTACTGAAGTACTTACTAGAGTAGAGAGAAATGTTGAACTTTTTATGGAACGATTTATGGTATTTATCTCGACACTTTTAGCCCACAAAAAAAACCTTCTTTTCTAGAGTTTCTACCTGAAGTGTCATTGTGTTGGACCATGAAACATCACTTCCTGTCCTTCCTCAGGGGGCTCAGGAGGAGGAGGCGAGTCGGGGGGCGTGTCCCGTGTCGCCGGTACGAAGTGGAGTCCCGGAGTCCCCGACCGGTCAGGGTCGGTCCTTACGGTACCGTCGGGTCAACAGCCCCGAATCTGACCGTCTGTCTGCCGCTGAGGGCCGGGCCGACGCCTACGGACAGAGGTGATCTACAACATGAGAAAACACCGGAGGAGCATTTACAGACAGGAGACGGCTTCCTGTTTTATTTTTCAGTCAGATTCACATTTAGAAGTTAAAAAGTGAAATCATCTTTTCTTCACTTTGGTTTACGACGGTCTCATGTAGACCTACTGAAACACTTTCAACTTGCAGTTTGCTTATGAAGCCTTGACTGGAATTTTAGCTTGAGAGTTGACTTAGAGTTGAGTTACACATGACTTGGGTTTGCCTTTATTGACTTGGGACTTGACTCTGACTTATTTCAACCAACTTGAGATTTCGCTTTGATTAACTTGAGACTTCCTTTGACAAGACTTAGACTCAGACTTAACCTCAAAGACTTCTAACTAACCCAGGCTTGATTTGGTCTTGCCTCAACTGACTTGAAGACTTGTCTGGTCTTCTTCACTGACTTTAGACGTGACTTGGCTTTGCCCTCAAGAAGTTGAGACTTGTCTCGGACTCATCTCGACCGACCTGGGTGATGAATTTTGGGGCGAGCAGCTGTGGAGGTCAAAGTTAAACTCTTCAGTGTCTTCCGTAGAGTTACCGTAACATGTCTCCGTGTCCTCATGTCTGTCTGTGTGTCTTCCAGGTCCAGGATGGACATCCTCGGCTCTCCGTCCCGTCACGTCTACTCCTCCCAGCCGGCTCAGATGCTGTCCGTCGACCCCGGTTGCCGCGGCGACCGTCAGGCCAGCGGCCGCCAGGAGGCGTCGGTGGCGTCGGCCGACCAGGAGGCGCACAGCAACGCCTTCATTCGCTCCGTCCCGCTGGCCGAGGAGGAGGACTTTGACAGCAAAGAGTGGGTAATCATCGACAAGGAGGCGGAGCTACGAGACTTCCAACCAACCACGTCGGGAACCACCGACGAGGAGCCCGAGGAGCTCCGCCCCCTGGAGGAGCAGGAGGAGAGGAGGAGGCTCAGGGCAGCAGGTAGGAGCTTTTCTATACACCTGGAATAAAAAAGGAGTCGTTGCAGGAGTAAAGGTGGCAGGATTCAGATTAAACCAATGGATTCTATACTGGATGTAGGTTTGATACATTGCTAAAGAAAAGTCAATTCAACATCTGGCAGGAACGGGTTTGATTATTAGCAAGTATAAAATGAATTATTGATATTAATACAATTGTTAATATCAATAGGATTATTTACATAGATTGATAATGACGTGGCACGACAAAATGTTTGCTTCAGTATCGACTTCCAGTCTCTTGTAACTCTGGTTAACATTTTGTTTCCCTGCAGGAGGGGAGCTGGTGGTTCGTCCAAAGACCCACACCAGGGACAGCAGCCGGGGGATGCTAACATTAACGGAGGAGGAGGCGTCGAGGAGGAGCGGCGGGAGCCCCGTCCAGTCGCCCTGTCACTCGCTGCCGTCGGGACGCCCCCGCCGGAGAGAGTCAGACCCCACCGGACCTCAAAGACCGGTAAGAGACCCAGCCAGCCAATCGGAGGAGAGCTCGGCTCTCCGATGTTGGCGGACAGATGAAGAAGAGGACGGCTGCTGTACAGATTCATCGCTCTGATGACTGTTATACCAGACGCTGTCATACGGGGGCGCTCTGCAGCAGCTGCTCCGTCTCATTTATCTGTCGGTCAACATGCAGCGTCAAGGACAAATCCAGCATGATCGCAGGTTCAGCTCATTTCCTGGTTCCCCCTCTTGGGTTTCCGTCAGTGTCGATGATTCTGCCCTTTTTTACATCACCTAAGGAAACTTTGACCAAGAGGTTGTCGGTTCAATCCCCGGACCTACAGTATAAATCAGGTGCAGGAGTGGCCAACAGATCATATTCGGCGTTTACCAACTGAGGGTTAACTCTGCTGACCAAAGCGATTTCTGTGAAGTTTACAATCTGATCAAGAAATCCCTAAAAGTGCTCAACAGTCTGTGCTGCAGATCCTACAGATACAGATGGAGTAGTGCTCAGAAAGTACGATGGTTTGATCCCAATCAGCACAAAATGTGAAGTCTTTCTTTTTTAAGCCAGTCCAGTAAGTCTTTAGTGCGTCTTTCTAATGAGGAAAAACATCTGAACTCGTGCTGGATTTGTCCTTTTAAAGGTGTCACATCTGTCACAATGCGGTCGCTCTGTTCAACCAGCAGCAGCCAAAAGGTTCCTCTGATAGCATCAGTGTTCTGTCAGCAGGGAGAGATGGTGGCGAGGTTCCGCATGTGATACTTAAATTGGTTGTTGCTCCACAGCAGGATACTCTCCATGTTCTGTAACTGAGGACATCGAGTCATTGCTCCCACATCGATGTTCACTGACAAATGTGGACAAGTTCTCTGCAACAGTTGAGCGCTGTGTTTAACGTAAAAAAAAGTCATGATGTCATACTTTCATCACAGGAGATTGCTGTTTTCACACAGCAGGTTCAGTTTTCCCAGTATGTGTTTATATACAGTATACGTACTTATAGTATCTTTGAGGAATGACGCATTATAGTCTATCATGGTAGGATGAGGCATTAGACAGCCAAAGTCCCGTTTATTGACAAGAATGAGCCCATGTTCTCATATTGTTGTTGAAAAGTCTGCATCACGAACACCACAGAGACTTAACATTAGAATTGTTTTTGTTTGCATTCAGAAACACCGTATCCCACGAGTCTGTTGGCCTGCTGTCAAAGCCTCATGGGAGCTGTAGTTGCTGAATATCATGTTCATAATGTTTCTGCCCAGCGCAGTAGTAGCTCCTCATTTATCCTGAAATGTGGACAGAAAACTTCAGTAACACAATTTGGGATTCTTAGAAACAAAATGCGTTTAGTTTCAGACACTGGAAATGGATCTTGGTCGAAGAGAAAGCTGGACTCTTTGTGAATTTTGAGGAATACACTTTCCTGCTGAGAGTTAGATGACAAGATTGATACCACGCTCATATCTAGATATGTAGATTAGCTTAGCATAACGACTGGAAACAGGGGAACGCAGCTAGCTCGTTTAATCCAAACACAAGTACAACAACAAACCATATATAACACGTTAATCGTTGAGCTTCAGGGGCGCTGGTAGGCGGGTTATGTTACCATTGGACAGAGCTAGACTAGCTGTTTCCAGTCTTTATGCTAAGCTAAGCTAATCAGCTGCTGGCTGCGGCTTCATATTCACTGTGCAAACGAGAGAGCGGGATCAACCTGAACATCTGATTCTCAGGGAAAGAGGGACAGTCCATTGCGCCTGACTGTCTTCAGAGCTTCGGTGAGCTCCGCTGAGGCAGTTCAGGTCAGTCGGCTCGCTGAATATCTCGTCGCTGATGGTGCTGATGGTTTGATTCTTCCTCGACTGCCTGTGACACATAACACCAGTTCTAACCGTCCAGCTGTGTTTCCCTCCGTCATTGTGCAGTTGAAATCTTTTCCATCTCTTTGCTTTTGCTCATGACTTTTGCTTTGGACCATCGTTTTATTCTGAAGGAGTGAATGAGAAACAGCAGTTCCTGTACGATTCAGCCGCTGTAGCCACGATGTTCCTCTGTCGGGATGTTGACGCTGTTTTCATCTCCTGTTGTTCTGCTTGTGTTTTCTCATGTTCGCCGACGCGCTAGAGTCAAAGGGGCGGTTTCACCACCTGGTTTAAGCACAGTAAATGTTTACTTGGGTCACTTTTGGGGACATCACATAGATTTACATTCATATCCTGGAGACTAACCCTAACCTCAACCACTGACCCAAAAATCACCTTTTACCAAATTAGGGACACACAGCTTTTGTCCCCAATGGCACAAGCCGTCCCCAATTAACTGGTCTTTAGTCTGAAATATGTCCCCGAAGGTAGCTTAAGTCAGGAACACACACACACACACACACACACACACACACACAGTTTTGGTGATTTTGTTCGGGTTGGTGGACGTTCAGGGTGGCACATGCGTGGAGGTGGGGTGAAGGATTGACGTGTAGTGTAGCGGATTTGTCCTTCATGCAGGAGACTGGACTTGAACCGGACCTGAAATGAATGTTCACTTTTCTATGAACCGTAACAACAATGTTTCCCGAACACTAATCATAACTTACCCATAGTTCATTGTCCATAAATCTTTCTCTAACCATAATCCAGCTGCCATGTTTCACATGTTGTAAGAAGTGAGAACTTAAAAACACTGACATTGGACGCAAAAAAGAAAAGACATGTGAGTTATGTAAATGAAAGTAAACCGAAGTTTTGCAGAAATGTCCAGTATTGACATTCTTTTCTGACGAACGGTTTGTAAAGAAAAAGATGAAGAGTTTTCTGTGTGTCCGTGTTGGTGAGATACAACAGATTTGTGAACGAGAGCTGTGATGTGAATGATGTGTTGGCACTATTTCTAGTGAGGCGGCATCTTTTACAGGCAAAATAACTTCAACATCTGACCGTTTGTGTGTTCTGTGTTGAGAAAAATAATTTTAAATCTGTTAATTTAGAGAAAAGGAGGGGTTAGACAAAATAACAGAAACGCCTGATCATACGGTCCAGCAGTCCGTCGTGATCCTGATGCAGGACAGTCACGGTCCAGTATCGGGGTTATGATGTGGAACGCATTTCCTCCCTCATAAAACATTTTTCAAATCCGCCATTTAAAAAAAATTAAAACCATGTGTTGTTTCCGTCCATATGTACTTGCTAACGGTCATCTTTTTCACTGCCTTTGTTCGTGCGTTACTGACATTAGTGTGAAAGCATTTGCAGGAACACGAAGGTATTGGGGTCACGCACTGATAAAAGAAGAAACAGCTCCATGGCGCTCCTAGTGGTCAAAAAACGCTACATCGTAGCTTTAAAGTCAATAGAAATGAGTCATGCAAAATCAAAGAACGTTTCATATCTTCCAGCCTGCACTGACAGTACGACAGTCACAAATCCTGAGCTTCTTTGAATTTACTTTAATGGAAGAGACCTTTCAGAGTGATTCACGTTGTTCCTACTTTACCCCAACCTACATTGTTTCTTTCCCACTTTAAACGTTGCTAATACGATCGTCTAGCGTGTGGTTGTTTTTCAACGTTCTTCCTTTGATAAACTTTACTAAACCCTGAGTGAATATCTCAGTTCTGTGATTCGGAGTGTGACGATCCTTCAGTAAAGATTAAAGTATTAGTTTGGAGAAGATCATCACTGCCACTTGTTATTGACTCTGTCAGAGGATCTGGTTCAACTTGATGCTCGTGGTTCGTTCAGTCAGCGCCGGGTCTTTCTCCGTCTTCTCGTTATGTCTGAGACTTATTTTCTCTCACTGTTTGCATTAAAAGCTGAATTGTCAGAGAGATGGACTCTAGCGTTTACTGAATTTAGGCGTTGGAAAACAACAGCTTTATTTACTTGTAACAAGGTTATACATTTCTATTTTTTACCAATTAGTAATCACACTTAAAACTTTAACTATGTGTGACTCATAGGATTGAATTCAGGTTCATTAATTGGTTGTTTCTCAGTTAATATTCAGCTGACTCGTTATATTTCTTCATGCACAGCCGCTGTATTCAGATCAGCTACATCGTGGAACATTTAAACATATGTTTAGTGATTCAATCGATACTTGTGAGGTAAATATTTGAAGCCAGTGAATTCCTCTGAGTGTGCAGAACGGACCGTCAGAGGTGAATGTGGTTCATGATGTGAACGTTTGGTGGTGAGAACTCTGAAGTCCAACTGAGAACCGGAAACTTAAATGTTTGTCATGAATACACGCCTTCATCTTCACAACAAGCTGTAACTATAACATCCAGACAACTGCTCAGCCATCACTGAACACATACAGATCACCTGGACTGACAATGACAACAAGAAGCATTAAAATACTCTGCAATGTGCTGTATACGTGTGTCTGCTAGTGCCTGAAAGTGAAAAGACGACATCTTCGATCACTAAAAAGACCCTTTAAGAATTTATATATCATTTATACAGAAGGCCCAGAAGTCCCAAAATAAATGTTTTCTTGTTAATATGACGTTCGCACGAGATAAGAAAGCAATTATCTTTCAGGGTGTCTGGGCCTCTGTAAATTAAAGGGAATACAAATTTAATAAATACGTATGAATATGTAAAAAAAAAAGTTTGTCTAGCTTGTGCTTGTGTGGATATAAATATTAAATCAAAATGTATGTTTATGGCTAACTTACAAACAAAAAAGACTATTGAAACAATACGTACACGGTATTTTAGGACTAAATAATAAAGGTTTTTGACAAACAAACAAGCTCTACGATGAAGGAAACAGCATCCTTGAGAACTTTCTTACGGGGGACCAAATCTGACTAAAAAACAGAATAAATGACATTTTAAATGTGATAATTTAATCACAACACTAACAGTAAGAAGTGCTGCCAGCGCCCCCTGGAGGTAACAGTGTTCATTACAGCCACACTATGGACAATGTAAAGTCTGTCCTCTGGGTGGCGCTACAGCAAAGATCATTTATCTAAGAAAATGTAAAGGAGGAGAGGAAATGAGATCATTTCATGACGGTATATTATTTTATTTTTGTGTGTGTGTGTGCTTGTGTATTTCTTGTTCAATTCTGTCCTGATGGTGGCGCTAGAGGAAAGGTCAGGGAAGTCACCATCTTGATATGCTCAGCTGGTTTCATGAAAAATAAATGCGGAATCAATGAATTTCGCATTTATTTAATTTTTCCTGCAGAAGGATTTTTCTTTGTGAGTAATTGATTCATTATTTTCTTATTTTCTTTATTTCTTTACCCATTAATGCTTTTTCAGTTCAGTTCTACGTGTATGTGACCATTTGAGTTATTCATGCACTCATTTATTTACTTACTAATAAGTCAGGTTTGGTCCTCCGTACATGGTGGCTGCTGTTTACAGGCTGGGACGTTATAACATCACCACTGATATTTCCCTTTACCTGCAGCGTGCTGAAGCGTGTGCGCAAATCCGTTTTTAGTCATATTTTTAGCCAGCGCTCTTTATTTCCGTGTGACCGCTAGACTCAGAGCGAGCTCTCCGCCCGCCGGCCATCGAGGACTGCCATTCACTTTTTTACTCTTCTCCAGTTCTTCCCCTCCCCCACCCCCCCCCCCCCACCCCCCCTCCACATAACTACTGACGCCTTTGCCCCCAACCTATCGCTTTAAAAGTACACAGTATTTCGAGTTTGACTCACCTGAGGAGACAGAGAAAAGAGCGAGGGTGCCATTGGGACAACACAAGAAGAAATAAAGTGATGTTTCGGGGTAAGCACAGTTTAGGAATAGTCCTTTACCTCTGTTCTCTCACTCAGTTTCTGTTCCTCCTCTTCCTTTTCCTTCTGTTCAGACATATTTCCTCCCTTCTTTTTCCTCCGTCGTGTGTCTGTGTTTTGTGTGCTTGATGACTCCATCTCTCTTTTGTGTTCCCTGTTTTGTTTTTGCATCTCCAATGGTAATTTTTCCTTCAGAAGTCAAAAAAAAGCTGAAAGTGTCAGTTGTCCAGGCTCAGACTGTTGTAGACTAGCGAGCTACAGTATGTGCAGTGTTCGTGCCGGTGTGTCCTTTTAAACTGCTTTTTCTTTTGTGGGGGAAAAATATTTTCATCACCATTTGTCCAGCTAGAGGGATGCTAGTCTGACCAATCTGGCAACCCACACAGCTAACAGTCTTATTGGCTCAACTGTCCTGTTAACATTTTCATAGCTTCCAACTAGTATCTGATAGCTGTAACTGTAGACAGAGTGCCAGATTTACGCCAACACTCCCTCAGCCTCTCTCCCGAGACTCCACCCCTCGCAAACCTTTGACCAATCAGCTGAAGGCTTTAGATGTGTGAGAGCACCAATCAGCTCTCTCCTGTCTAACGCCTGGTCAGGGAGGGGAAGGGGACGAGGGAAGGAAGCCAAATCGGAGTGTTGGGATGTAGTTGTAGGAAAATATCAAACATTCAAATACATTTATACTTTATGAAGAGTTTTTCCGCATGCTAACCTCCCTCCCTCTCTCTGATTGGTCTGTTTTGCAGTTAGAAGAGGACAGACACCAACCGCGGCCCAATCAGCTGAGGAGGCTGGCCTCCTACGTCTTCTCCTCCTCCACCCTGGAGACGGAGCAGTATCCCCACGGAGGAGGCAGCTTCATCCAGAGGAGCCGCTCGGCCGAGAGCAGCCCCGCCCACATCACGGCCGCCAACGCCTCAATCCGGCGGCGGCACGCCGGCACCCTGCCGACGCCGGGCAGCCCGCGGAGCAGACACTCGGTCCTGAACGTGTCGAGGACGCAGCTGCAGCAGATGTTAGCGAAGCTCATGAACAAGAACAACAGCTGAGAGGACTGAGAGACGGACTCAGAACATATAAACACACACTCATATAACATACACAAACACATAGACATGAAGTATACCGATACACACGCCTATATACACACACTCACACACGTGGACGTGGACGGACTGTATATGCAGAGTCGGTCAAACCAGTTTTGGGGCCCGGGGCAGAGTTCGGCCTCTCTGATTCCCACCCGCATCCTGACGTCCCAGCACTATTTTATTTCTACCAAGTGTTTACAAAGAGTCTGAAGTGACCAAAGAGACACTTTTGAAATATAGATACACCCCCTGATTTAGTCAAAGCACCCCTGAATCCTAAAATCGTTTGTTAAAGGGCCAGTGTGTAGCATTTTGGGGTGATCTATTAGCAGAAATGGAATATAATATATATTTCCCTTAGTGTAGAAATCCCCTGAAACACAAAACGTTGCCCTTCATATCTGCATAGGGAGCAGGTCCTCTTCACATTGCACCGTCATGTTTCTACAGTAGCCCAGAACTGACAAACCACCAAAACACTGGCTCCACAGGGAGCTGTGAGGATCTGTGGTCAAAATCAAGGGGTGCACCTTTACATAAAAACAAGACAACACAATAACAACAAGTAAACAAACAGTTGATTTTGTAATTTTGCTGGATTATCGCCGTCTGGAGGCTCTGCATATATGAAAGCGACATAATGAACACTGAGAGCCAGATAATAACCACACATGTTAACTAAACACAACAAGCCATATGACAGACACACAGCAGCACCGCTGTGCTGGTAAACATGTAGTTTCACACACACACACACTCACACACACACTCACACACACATTCACACTCACGTAGCTCCACCGACTACTTTTCGAGCAGAGGAACAGAAGAAGAGGAGAAAACAGGAAATATTTTCCATGCAATAAACTCTGAAAAGCCTCTCTGAATACCTGATGTTGCACACGCCGCAGACCTGGCAAACTGGAGGAAATAATGTGAAACTGAATATCTCCTTCTAGTTCCTGTGAAGAAGAGGAGACAGAGTGAGGCTGCTAACAGACTGTTAAGCTTTACAGTGTTTGTGCATTTTTTTCTTTGTTTTATTTATTTGTTCTGCTTAAATGAAGGAGCGATCGTCGAGGAATGCAGGTCGTCCCGGCGATCAGGTTTTTTTGCACCGAGACTTTGGAGTCGGCGTTTCCCGTCCAATCATCGTGTCCACCGAGCAATACACCGACACCGCTTCACCACACGTCTTCACCGACACAAAACCAGTGATCCAAACGTCTCGCTCTTGATTCATTAAATGTTTTGTGTGAAGAGAGAAGTGTGAGTTTTCTCTGTGAAAAGAGTTTCGTGAAGGTGTGATCTCTAAACTCAGCCTTTAAGACAAAAACTGTTACTGTGCTGGGTCTGTGGGCAGAAGTACGGTGGCCTGCAAGTGAAAATATTTCACAGAAAGGAAAAAAAAAAAACAGCAATGTTTTGTAATAAAAAATAACCAAGAGTGAATACACAGTGACATTTCATAAAACAACAAAATAAAACCCCGCAACATTTCACTAAATCTCTAAAAACTCAACAACAATATAGCTGAAAACTAATTAAAGGCCATCACAATACACATTTTATATAAATGTTTCACAAAACACAGAAATATCAGAAACACTACAAAAACAAAACAAAACGACCCCATAAACTACACATTATTCAACCAAGAAGTAAACATAACAAAGACATTTTTTGCAAATCTAATTAACAAACAAAACGTCACAAAACTTCACTAAAAAAGAAACGTATGACAACTTCTCACAATTCTGTTGCTGAATGTAGCAATTGCTAATTTTTGTTAGCTAATTTCTGATTTATATCCTGGACTGTTTAAAAAAAGAAAATAAATGCCTTTTGAGGGCCTTTTGCTGTTGAGGGCCACCATGTGACAGGACGAGGCTCGCGGACAGAACTGTTTCTTTGCATTTAAAGCGGCGCGTGTTCAATGTGACACTTTTCTAACGACAGTTTTCACGACGGAGGAATGGTACGAGCTGTTAAACACGACATACAGCATCACGGAGAGGCAGATATCGAGCTCTATCGCTGGCTGTTGTTTGTGCAGAATAGAATACACAAAGAATACTTTTTTGTTGTGTTGGGTCCTCGCGTCAGTTTTTTGGGTGATTCTCTTGTTGCAGCTGTGGTGAATATTTTATCTGGAGATTATGACTTCATTGTCTCTTCATTTTTAAGATTACACAAAGTGTCTGTTGATTGGTCCACCACTTTGGTCCTGACAGAAATATATCCAACCATCACCTGAATCGACATTAAATTAGCTTCATGCATTCGTGTTCCCCAGAGGATGAGTCCCTCTGATTTTGGTGATGCTCTAGCGCCATCATGAGGTTGACGTTTGTGTTTTTGGGTGAAATATCTCAACAGCTATTTGACGGATTGTCATGAAATGTGGTTCAGACATTCATGTTCATTCAGGTAAACGTTTGAATGTGTCCAATACTTTGGTTTATGACCAAATTACTGCAGAACTAAGGACATTCAGACTCAGCTGTACTTCGTGTTTAGTGCTAATTAGCAAATGTTAGCATGCTAACATGCTACACTAATATGGTGAGCATGCTTAACGTTCTACCTGCTAAACATCAGCATGATAGCGTTGTCATTGTCAGCATGTTAGCATGCTGATGCAAGCATTGGGCTAAATGAGCTAAAGAGAGCTGCTAGCTTAACTGGAGACTCTTTACCCTGAGATCAGGATTGAATGATCAGGTTATCTCTAGATAACCGTTTAGTGTTGATCGGGGCTTATAGATTCTGTACGTCCTGCTCCGTCCACGTACATTTGAGCGTGGAGTCGCTCCTCCAGTCGTGTTACTGTTAAAAGCACTTCAGTTAAGTCATAATCTCAAGATAATGAGCTCACAAACACTTTCTGAAAACCTCAGCTGCTCAGAGCTTCAGGAGGTTGTTGTGGAGATTAAATGTTTCATCGTCTCACCTGCATCGTTGTGTTTGAGTTCAATCCAGGTCTTCCAGAGGGCGAGGTAGATGCTGTTTCATTCATACGGATGGTGAATTAGAAATGCAATCAGTAAGATACATTCTTTTGTTGCTGCTGGAGACGTTACTGTAAGATAACCGTCGACTTAAAGGACGATCAGATCGTAGGTTTAGGCTGTCGTATTGGTTTCTGGGCAGTTGTTACTGGGTTTTTTAAAGTTATTTGAGCAGCCTGACCTCATGAAGCGTTGTAAAGGTGACGCGATGGTCTGTGGAGTAGCTTTGTGTGTTTCTCTGATGAGTTTTTTTTCCGGTTCCTGACATCTAGCCGTGTGTTTGGACCACCGTCTTATTTCCATTGTGCTTCCTCTTCATCACTATTTTCTAACCGCTGGTCTTCACTGTTGCACTTTATCACTAAGTCGGTTGGGGGGGGGGGGGGGGGGCCGGGCCGAGTGTCTCTCTATATGGATGCAAAACACAGATGCAATAAGTGAAACGTGGGATGTTATGACAAAGAAGAGATTTATTTGAATGGACGCTTATCATATCACACCATCCGTTTTTTTGATCGATTTTCTCACATTCAACTGTTGGTCTCAGTTCATTCCTACGAAAATCAACTTGCAGAAACTTGAAGCATCTTTGAGCTCACACGCAAGCAGAGTTTTGAAACCTGACTCTGCTCTGAAATGCCAGAAAACATGACGCTGACGAAGAACAAGGTCAGCTGTGATTTACAAGTTGATTTCTACAGGAATGAACTGAAAACGACGGCAGCCTGAGAGGAAGGAAATCCATCTGATGGAAGAATTAAAAAAAACGATGAGCAGGGTTGAAGCGTAATTAATGAGATCAAATAAACCACCACTGCAATCCCACAATCGCTCCACTGGAGCAGGGTGGGGGCTTCTCTTCTTTCCCATTTTGTCCATTTCACAAGCGATGAGACACAATTGAATTACAGTCGGTAACATTTGTATCGTAAGTCAATGTAGCCAGAGTCTGTGTCGAGTGTCGACCAATAGGAAACAAGCAGGACGTGTGTTGTTTGTTGGTTTACGTGAAAGTACCTCACCATGTCGCCATTTGGAAAGTGGTTGTTCCTCGTAGGTTTCTTACAAGGACATTGAACAAAAACGGTATTTTGGTGGTGTGTTGTGTGAGCAGCCTGAGGTGCAACTCTGTCGTTGATATGATCTTTGGAAATTGTACTTTTCTTCCAACAAATGGAAAAAGCGCCATGTCCCCCCCCAAAAAACCTCTCAATTCTTGAGCAAGAACGTGAGTTACGTCCCCTTATTAGGTTTTTCACTTACCTCTGGATATATTACATTTACTGGTGTGGAAGAATACTAGAAAAAAACAAAATCAACAGTTTGTTTAAATGTAGTATCAAAAAGTCGGTCCAGCCTCGCCTCCAGATTTCATAGGTTTAACTGTCATCGGCTAATATCACCGTCTACATCGTGTCTGCACACTTTGAATGAAACACTCACAACAAAATGAAAAGCCATTAAAACAAAGAACAGTGATTGATTTTTGAAGACCATTGGGTTTGAGAAGATTTCGTCATATTGCAGAAAAAGGGTCTCCAGTACGTCTAAAACGACATTTTACGTTTCGTCCTCTAAAGAATCCGTGCTTGTTCCATCCGGCGAGAATGAGGCTTTCAGTAGAAGATCTCCAAACATTTGTTTTGGTCCTTTTTGTTTTGGTTCTCCACCTTGTTACCATCAGAACAACGAGCCATTGTGATTTGTGTTAAGAGTTGAGCTGTGAAAGCCCGTTTAATGTTCGGCTGCTGCTAACGCCATACCAAAGCAGCGCTCTGTGGTTCGTCGCTTTGAGCGGCATGACTTTTTTTTTCTTTCCGAAGTCAGAAAATGTTTTGGAGCACACGACATAGAGACGAGCTTAGGACGGCCATTTTGTGCAGTGAAACGGCTGCTTTCTCAATGTGTTCAAGGGCTACATTATTAAGTAAATATGCACCACTCGCTGTTTCGTTGAGCTTGTCCCTCCGTGCCGAGGTTCATCTGACAGAGGAGACAACCTCCGTTTGATTTCATGCTGCTTTCCTGCTGACTTAGGGACGTCCTGCCCGTTTTATATTTAGCATAGCGTTACAGTACAACCACTTAGAGAATGTATGAAGTGGACCAGCTGCTAACTTTATTTTGCACGCCTGCAAAATGATTCACCTACCGTACAAGATTGTCACTGATACATGTCAATGTTTTGTCCTGTGTCACCATGCGCGCAGTGCCACATTCAGTTAGAGACGGGCGGTGGAACGCTTTGAGTGTGCTTATTATGCTGACGACACTTAAAGAAATAAGTAAAAAAACGATGCGCAGCATTATTGACGGTTTGTCGTACAAAGAGACTGTTTACCGACTGTCGCCACTCTTTGCATGAGATCTACTGTTTGTACGACACGCACCTCTGACTGTAAAATGACAAACACTGTACTGTAATTACAACGAAAACACAGTGAATATACACCTCTGACTGAAAAACGTCTGTGATTTTTTTTTTTTTTTGTTGCTGTAAATAATTGACACTGCTCTACACCAGAGGGGATACTCACGGATCAGAGATGTGGAGTGCAGAGCTGACTTTAACGAGATGCAGCTGGAGCCTTGTTTTTTAATCATCTTTAATTCCACAGCGTAGATGTGAACATTTACATCTGGTGGTTTTTTTTTTATAAGTTGAGGAAGTCATGCTGCTTGATGCTTTTACAACAACATGGACATTTCTTAATATTTGGCTGTTTGACTCGACAGTTCTGGATGAATGAAAATGTTTTTTACGTCACATTTTTGCTGTTTTTTGCTCAGTTCCCATCAGTCGGGATAGGATTTGATTCAACAACTTCCATTAACAGTCGGCAAAGAGCTATTTTATTGATTTGTACTGAACTTAAAGCAGTTTGTCAGGTCAATGGACCATTGAAAAGGTTTAACTTAGTTAATTCATTCATGATAGTCTTTAGGAATTATGGTCAGAACAACAAAATTAAGACCCGGGATATTAAAAAAGGCTGAAATCGTCCTCCAAACCTTGAGTGCAAGACAACAACAATACTTGCAAGGCTGGCAGTGCAAACTAAATGTGTTGTTAAAGGCTGTCCAACTGCTGCTCAGCATGATTCTGTGAGCAAACGCTTGTAAAAATGAGTCCAACTATTCATTCAAAGAAGAACATATTGCCAGCCTGCCAAAATATGGCGATCCGTTTGTGTTTTGCGAACAGGCCTCTTTGGCTGAAAAAAACACGAGTGTCATGTTCGTCAAACTGGTGCTGCTCGTGTTGCGCGAGCTGAAAACATGTATTTCCGTTGGCTTTCAGTTGATTTCAGCGAGTAAATATTAAACTGTATCTTGTAAAGTGATTTCCAGACAACCCGAAAAGTTCTGTTGACGACAGATTTCCGATACGTAGAAGTGCAGTATTTAGATGTGATGGTAAAACAAACTGCTCAGTGGTCAAACTAAAAGTTAAGGATTTTATTAATAGCAAAAATTATATTTCCATCGCATCAACAATTCTGCAACTTCAGCGACTTTCTTCAAAACTAGATGAGTGCGTGTTTAGATTTGTTAACACTCTCGAGTCCCACAAACACTTTCAGAGTCTGCCACAAAACATTTATACCTCATGAATCACTCACTAGAATTATATACATGTAAAAAACAAACGTATTACGCTCCTTCAGATCCATTTTATTGCATATATGTTAGTGCTGATCTTTATGGGATAACAGGGTGATATTGTACAGATAATGTGTCTGTAGAGAGAACAAAACTGCATTGTGTCTTTAGAAGTGAACTTTGTTTTGTTCCATGTTTGCCCCATTCACTAGTCTGTTAATCACATCAGTATGAACCTCGTGTGTCACTAATAGTATTCTCAAAGGAACATTTAGATATTTTAAGAAATCCTATTCCGTCTGACATTAGTTGTTTTCCCCAGAGACGCTGAAGAAGATCTCTGTGTTCCCAGTGCAGAGATAGCTCCAGGACGTGTTTAGCCTAGCTTAGCACAAAGGCAGGAAGCAGGGGGGAACTGCTAGCTCAGCTACCACCTTTACACGTATCTTGTTGGCCAACAAGCTAGTCAGCAGTTCATCCTGTAGCCAGATGGGTTTAGCTGATGTCAGGACTTAAGAAATGCTGTGTTCAGTCTCTGCTGCCAGCGGTTGTTGGTTAACAAATAGCTCCAATGCTAATTGATGCTAAAATCACATCGTGTCCAGGCTACCAGTCTTTGTGCTAAGCTAAGCTAAGCTAAGCTAAACACGTCCTGGACCCATCTGTGTACTCGCTGAGGCTGCGTGTTCAGTACCGTTCTCGCGTGACTCTGAGGACGACAACAAAGTATTTTGTAAAAATGTCTGAATGTTTCTTCAAAGTTTTTTGCAATAACAGCAGAGTTTCTGTTGTCCAGGTAAAGAGGACTGAGGAGCTCAGTGTTAGTTCAGTGTGATGATCCGTGAGTGTCTTTCACTTGTAAAATACATATAAGCGTTTCTTTCTTTTTTCTATCACTATATGATTGTACAGTACTGCTTGTATAATTTACAGGTAAAGCATGTATTTTAAACTTTTTGTAAATCCAAACGATAAGTGTACATATATACAGAAATGTAGAAAGTAAATAGGTTTGCAGTTAATCTCTAATAGCATGATAATTAGCGGGGTTTAGTATGTATGTACAGGCTGTATGTTAAATCTTTATGAAGGGAAACACTTGAAAATCACCTGATATTAGACTGCGTGCTGTCTAAGGATAAACTCTGCAATGCATTTTTTTGTGCCTTTTATATCAATGTATGTAATCTAGACAATCTTGAAAAGCTTGTGTACAACCAAAATGACATTAAAATGGTTTTGGGGGCAAATACATCAGTTCCTGCTGTCTTTCTTACTGGCAGAGGGGTCGTTAGCGTGCTACGCTTCTTTTCAACAGTAATGTGTTATTGCTGACACCTGCAAAAACTGTTGCACGCTATCCTACAGCACAACAAGTGGACATTTGACTTTTTCTTCACATTTTCTCACTTACAGATGTGCTGAAGCATTGTGTGTGTGTGTGATTGCGATTCTAAATAAATACGGACACGATTTTTGAATTCCACCCTTCATCTAAAAGGTATATTAGCCGCCTTCTGTTCATTGGGATTGTGATCAGTAAACTCCTTCCGAGATGTTTTTCTCCCAACGCTATCTTGTCTCCAGTAGATTTAGTTGTTATAATAAAGACTGTTGTTTCTGTTTTTTTTCAGGTGTTGTCACCCACGGAGCAGAGCAACCCGTCACCGCCATCCCCGGACTATCGTACAAAGGGCCAGAGCGACGAGAAGGAGCATTTCCACATCCTTCCTCAGCTCCAGGCCAAGAGGGCCGACTTCCTCACCGTCATGCTCACCGGTACTTTGCCTCAGCGCCGGAGCTTTGCCACAGCAGACGAAGAAGTCCAAGAACCTCCGGGGCCAAGGGACGACGACGTGACGAAGAGCGAGTCCAACAGCGAGGCCAGTCAGAAGAGCACCGAGCGTAGCCAGGACGCCGCGCCGTCAACACTCATGGCCGAGGACCAGAGGGGCCAAAGGGAGCACGCCTCAGCTGCCGATGCGGACCCTGACCTGGAGGACGCCTCCAAAACCCTCGTCCTCTTCTCGCCTGGAGACACTCGTAAGTCTCCCTCTGGTGGCGATCATGTCCTCGAGGGAGAGCTGGCCACACCGTGTGCTCTCAGTTCCCGCACCGACCGCCTCCTGGTCGGGGAGGCGATTCAGCCTGAACCCTTTGACACCGGCCGCTTGTCCCCGGCTCTCAGGTCAGACCTGAGGCCCTCCATTCCCATCGCTCCCGCATCGCCGCCCTTCACAAAAGTTGAGCGCACTTTCATCCACATTGCAGAGACATCACACCTCAATGTCATGTCTTCCAACGGTCACTCTGCCAGGGAGAGTGACCGGGAAGTGTTGGCCATCATGAAGGCGTCGGCTGTAGAGGATGACTCCCATGAGAAGGGCGGAGCACCAGAGACACAAGAGTCTCCAGAGGAGTCTGTGCCAGAACAAACCGCACCAGTTGACAAACACCTCAAAACTGAGAATGGTCCGTCAACTGTCCTGGTCCAGTCTTTTGAGCCTGTCCCAGAAGCCATGTCACCAGTTCATGAACACACAGATCTGTCATGGGAGCCTAAGAAGCAGCCGTTATCCAGCGAAGGAGCTGCCAAGCTTCAGACAACGGGATCAGAGCTACCGGCTGCCACGAAACCCAGGATGCGAAGCCGAATCCCAGTACTCGTCTCTGAAGAGGACTCAGGCTCGGAGCAGTCCTCCTCCCTCTCTGCTCGGGCTCGGCTCCAGCAGCGGGCCAGGCAGCTGGACTTGGCCCGCATGCTGGTCCAGAAGCAGCAGGGTCGCTGGATGAGGAGGAGGATGCTGTCTGGGACGTCGTCATCCATGTCCTCCGGAGACGACGAGCGTCGGAGGGCTTCTGAAACTCTGTCCAACACCGGCTCAGAGGAGGACACGCATACCTTGGACGAGTCCAGGAGGAGCTCCCGTCTCAAACCGACTGAAGAGCAAGGCTCCAAGGAGTGCAGGAGCAGGATCCCCAGGCCTGTCACCCCCATAAAGAGGCCTTCAGTGGGGCTTGCTGCTGCTGCTCCTTCTCCTCTCTCCTTGCCAGACTCCAGCACGACCAAAGGAGCATCATCCTTCACCAACGGGTATGACTCCGCTCCTTCCTGTTTAGTGTATGCACGTTTTGATTTTGCAGTAGATTGATTACATATTTTTGTAGAATTTTAAGGAAATAACACCTTCAACTTTATCTCCTCTCCACAGGAATCAGAAAATTGGACTAAACACTCTCAGCACTCAACGTAAATCCAAACCTGTCACACCCAGGTCCTCCTCCTCATTCTCCCGTCCATCTGCAGGCCCGTCCGGCAGCCCTCGAATGCCCCTGCGAGTCCTGTTTGGAACCCGACGCAGCCTTAGCTCCAATCACTGCAGGACTGACAGCCCTTCCCCTCAGAGAGCATGTCCGTCCAGGCAGCCCCTCTCGGTTCGAGCCCCAACTGTCCCCGTGCTACCGCCCAGGACTACAACGACCATGCGGCGCAGCGCCTCGCAGGAAGCCACCTCCTCTGGCACCACGCCCGCCAGGACCAGGCCGAAACCAGCCGGTGCAGCCAAGGGGAAGCCCAATGCCAAGGAGAAGGTGGTGCCCGCTAGATAATACAAAGAGACTCAAAAGCTGAGACATGTTTGTGTATAATCAGTCTTCGGACAAGCTACGCCTCAAAGGTTCTCACCCGATTCCATATTAGACTGTGGTCTTACAATCACCTCCTTCAATTCATTTAATGTACACGGGCCTCTTGTTTTTTTTTGTTCCAAGGACAGCTTACTGAACTATCTTCATGGGCTTCCAGTAATCTCGACTGACCGTCGTACAGGAGCGTCGCTGCCATGGTGCTATGGATACGTCTGCTGCTCCCTTGTCAAACCTACGATTTAACTGGTTTCTGGAGCTGAGAAATCACGGCCTCCAACAAGTCCAGTTTCAGAAACTCTCACCTTACACAGTACTCCCGGCTTGTCCACAGCTATACTACTCCTCTAGTGGCAGTACCCTGCTTGGTTGCATGGTGAAGTATATCACAAATACATCGAATCTGTAGAAGGAAAAAAAAAAAAAAACGTGCAAAAATCTGTACCTTTAAAATGATTTGATATAGTTCTCCTCTTCCTATTGGGATACACAGGCACAAAAAAAAGGACCAAATTGGAAAGGTTTGAATGCCCGAATAATGATAATATGATAATGGATTCTTATTACTCATTATAGTCTTGGATTAAAAGAAGAGTTGGATGTGAACACAAAATAAATCGCTCGGCCGCTCGCCTCCTCCTCATGGTGTGACAATGGGCATGCTTTAATCATTCTATTTTCTGGGTGTTTTTATTTTCTTTATGCTCTGAATTGTATATAATAGAATCATTTCCCATAAAGACATCTTTATTTTTTATCTTGCCAAGCAAAAGTGTAAAGTCTTTAACCTTCTGTTCCAATGTGTTGGCACTATGCCTGTTTTTTAACGCATGAGAAAAACAGGGTTAACCATGAGAGGAAGTTATACCTGCTTGGATTCTGCTGACAGTGCATAGGTTTGCTGGTTGTTGGAGCCCATGTTGTGTTTGTAGGGGGTCGATGGGCACTGAGCTGTGAAGTAAAGTCTTGGTCATGTGCATGGGCGTCTTGTCATTCTTTTCTCACTGGTTTCCAGTGAACCCGACCTGATCTGGATCAGGACTTTCCACAACGCCTTGAGTCCAGATCTGGTCCAATCTCGACCCGCCACAGACAGTCAGGCGAGTGTGAACACGAGTCCAAATTTTGATTGGACCCAACAGGAAGAAATATGCTGCATTATCAAGCAACACTCAACAAAGAGCAACGGTCAGTGCCAACTATTCACCCCGAGGACGTTTTTAAGTTTTTGTGTTTTCTACTGAGCCCCAAAAAAGACAATTATTTTTGTGTTACCTCGCAATACGTCTTGCTTTCCCTCTGATCCACAGAGAAAGCAGCGCTGTATTATAATATAGTAGTATAGTATATATATATATATATTGAATATATATATTGTATAATATAGTAGTTCTGTAGTTTTACAACATTGAATCAAAGTAGTACTTCCACTGTGTCCATTGTTTTATTTATTCTCATTCTAAATAAATCAAGTACTGAGGAATGAGTTTGTCTGCATCATGGACTGCACCGCTCCGGTGTGTTTTATTAAATGGCATTAGTTAAATGAAGGAACTACAGTAGGCAGGATATTAAGTTCAAGTTTCTACGCTTTAAATACTTTAAAGTAGCACTTATTTAGATGTCGAACAAGTACATGCGTTAATGCACTTTTGATAAATATAGTCTAATATACATCCTAAAATAAAGTGCACTTCCGACATGTTCCAATTAAAGTTACAACTAACAAATGTTCAGTAAACACTGTTGAGGTCAGGATGTTGTGTTCGGGGTCACATTTTAATCATGTTATACACATGAATAGCGTTTCATGAAGTTGGCTGCAGTTGTAAATTTAGCAGCATCCCCAGATGTCTGCAGTGGTGGATTGTAACATTAAGTACATTAACTCAAGTACAATTTTGAGGTACTTTATACTCCGACTGCACTACATACCAGAGGGAAATATTTTGCTTTTTTTCTCCACTATTTGACAGCTTTAGTTACTTTGTAGATTCAAATTGTTAATAAAAAAAAGAAATCAGCTAAAAAATTGTTATATTGTTATATATTAAGCTACTCAGCAGTATATAAAATAGCTGACATTAGCTCCACCATTTTAATCAGCTGCAACATTAATAACACCTATAACGTTAATGCATCAATAATTATAATCCAGCATTTTTATTAGCCATTTTGCATTATGAGTGCTCTTACTTTTGTTATGATAGGCCTATAGTGATGCTGATACTATACTTTTACTTAAGTAAGATTTTAAATGCAGAACTTACTTCTATCAGAGTATTTTTAACACTGACTGCGAGACTCATCCAACACCATACAACCAGTGCTGCTGAGTGAGAAGCTGCGGGTGGTGGGGGTCGACACGTCCACCGTCTCCTGGATCACTGACTACCTCACAGGCAGACCACAGTTTGTCCGACTGGGCCGTGTGCTGTCTGATACGGTGGTCAGTGGTACTGGAGCTCCACAGGGAACTGTTCCGTTTCCCTTCCTGTTCACCTTGTACACCACTGACTTCCAGTACATCTCGGGGTCATGCCATCTGCAGAAGTTCTCTGATGCCTCTGCAGTGGTCGGGTGTGTAAGGGACGGACGGGAGGAGGAGTACAGGGCAGTGGTGGATGACTTTGTGGAGTGGGCCGGTAGAAATCACCTGCGTCTGAACGTGGCCGAGACCAGAGAGATGGTGGTCGACTTCAGGAGGAAGACGACGACTCTACAACCGTTGAGAGTTCTGGGGGAGGATGTGGACATGGTGGAGGAGTACAAGTACCTGGGTGTGTCCATCGACAGCAGACTGAACTGGAAGGCCAACATCAATGCTGTGTACAAGAAAGGGATGACTCTTTTTCTTGAGGAAACTTGGATCCTTCAACTTGTGCAGCAAGATGCGGGAGATGTTCTACCAGTCTGGCCCGTGCCATCTATCTAATATCAGCAACGGGTATTTTATAAAGTCACCATTGTGTAACAGCTGTCAAATATCAGTATATATATAAATAAAATAAAATAACTAATATTATGACAAATATTGTTGTTACTATTATCAGTAGCAGTAATAGCAGTAGTATTAGGATTATATTTAGTTCTTCCGGTCATCCACCAGGTGGCGATGATGGCGCAGGAAACTGTGAAGAAGAAGAAGCGGAAATGACGCAGGTCCAAGATGGCGGCGCAGGTGGAGTTGTGTTGTTTGGAAAGTTTCCCTTCACATCTGAGTCCTCTGGATGTTCTGATTCTACAAACTCAACTGGACTCGGTTTTCCAGAATGACACCGACCCACCGACCGCCCTCTTCACCCCGCAGCGGCCTCAGGGCTCCGGAAGGCCGGGCATTTTACTGCGCGTCCACCCGACCACTGATGAGGAAATCTCGGGCTACGGAGGAGGAAACTCCCCCAGAGCCGAGTCCGGGAGCCGGGTCCAAGTCCGGATCTTCACCAGCCGCTTCTTCCTGCGGCACCACGGCTTCCAGAGGCTCCTCGGCAGCACGGGGACCGTCCGGGCTCTGGAGCCGATCGCCCTGGATAGAGTGGTGCTGGGAGCCCGCAGCAGGCAGAGCCTCCACTGGGCCGGAGCCGAGCAGTTTACCAGCGGGCTGCTGGAGCTCTGCCGCCCGGGACAGTGGCTGCTGGCCCGGCAGGGAGACCCGCTGCTGCTGCCCCGACACCCGCTGCTGGGAGAGGACCCGGGACAGGTGAGACCACGGAACGGCTTATATCCAGGCTGAATACCGTAAACACTGCTTGATCAACATGTCAGCATCTTAACTTCATCACATGACTGTCTGTGAATATTTTAAGTTTGATTCTTGCAAACTGAGACAAACGGAGCAAGTTTTGGTGAAAACTATGAAAGTAATCAGTTTGCATTCTTATCAAGAACATCACATTTCTCCTCTAATTCTGATTTTAAATGATAAAATGTCCACAGTTCGATGCTTTTCTTCTTCTGTGTGTGTCTTCAGGTGCAGCAGCAGCTGATGGAGCTGCTGGTGTTGGAGTGCAGTCCTGTAACACAGGGACGGATCACCGCCGACACCTCTCTGGTTCTGACGGACTGCTTTGACTTGGCGGACCCCCCAGGCGCCCCCCCAGCCTGCCGGCCGCTCAGACTGTGCGTGTCAGACTTTGCCCATTACGCCGACGGTCTCGGTGGGGGGCGCTCTCTTCTCGACAACAGGAAGCTGCTGGGCTCGGGGTTCTCGGGCGTCCTGCAGGCGCTGGAGTGCAGGGTGGACGTCCGGGTGGTGGACACTCGGCGATGGCTCGGGGTCAAATGTCAGCAGGGAGCCGCCGTGGACGTGGACAGCTGTGTGTTTGTGAGCAAACAGCTGCTCCTCCGGCTGGGGCTGTTTAACCAGGAGTGGGTGAAGCTGTCGAGGCCGGGCGGGTCCTCCAGACCTCTTGCAGGTCACACCGATGTCTGCAGACAGCGGCTGGTCTCTGTGCTGGTTGTGGATTTAACACAGAGTCCAGACCTGCAGAACCACGATGAAGTCGGTTTCATATCGGCAACTCTGTGGTTCAACATGACTGAAGGAGACGTGATCCCCGTGAACGGCTGCACACTGAGGATGAAGGTGCTTCTACACAACACACGCAAACAGCACAACCTGGGGGAGGGGAATGATAACGTGTTGTTTCCTTGCTGACCGGTTGTGTCTGTTGTCTCAGAGGTGGACACCGTCTCCGTCTCCTCCGGCGCCCGGCGGTCGTCACTCGGACAGTTTCAGTCGCTCTTCTTCTCCGATGTTCGCCAGCGAGCTTCACATCGAGCCGGTCACGTCTCCGCTGTACAACAACCTCAGCTGCTGCGACAACCTGCTGTCTGAACACTTCAGTACGCCCAGGTCAGCCCGAGTCATGCCGCTTACTAACTGCATGCAGTGTGCATCAGAAAGCAAGTGTTCACATACGCTACAGATTCAAATCCTGCTTAGAATTACTATGTTTTCTGGATTTATATATATATATATATATTAGTGAGACTCCCAGTCTAACCAGTGTGTCTTTGCTCTCGGTGCAGACTGGTTTCACAGGGAGACATCCTGACAGTTCCAGCTGAAAACCATCCAGACCTGTTGGTGAACAATTCAGAGGGAATACACAGGTACAACACATCCGTCCACAAACACTGTGTGTGTGTGTGTGTGTATATATCTATATATCTATCTATCTATCTATCTATCTATCTATCTATCTATCTATCTATCTATCTATCTATCTATCTATCTATCTCTATCTCAGAATCAGAAACCGTTTATTGCCATTGTATGTTGAACGTGCAAGGAATTTGACATGACGGGAGGTGCGCAACATATAACAACAAACAACAACAAAGAACAAAAACAACTCAAAACATTGCTCACCGAATCGTCGAGGCAGCCATGTCCGGCGCCATCTTGGAAAGCCGGACATGTGTATGTTTTTTTTAATTCTCCTTAACTGTGGATGACCTCTGTCAGGTGTCCGGTGCTGTTCTTCAGAGTGCAGAAGGTGTGTCCGTCGACAGAGAGAGAAGAAGAGGAGGAGGAAGAAGAAGATGGAGGAGGAGGAGGAGGAGGAGCTCACCTGGCTGACAGCCTGCACACTTCACTCTACATGGTGACATTTTACCTCCGACGTTTATCGGTGTGTATCAGAGTGTGTGTCTGACAGCTGACTCCCTGGATGTGTGTGTGTGTGTGTGTGTCCAGCGAGCGTCCACCAGCAGCCCCGTCCCCTGCCTCTCTGTGGAGGCTTCGTCTCTGTGGAGCAGCCTGTCTCCTCCGGGCCTCGTCAAGACCGTGGAGCTGCTCAGCAGCATCGTCCTCCCACACCTGCACCACAGGTAACTCGCCTCTCCGCTGGCGTCTCCGACCGGACGTGTGATAGAGAGAAGCATGATGGGACGTGTGGTCAGTGATGTCGCTGTTTTTGTGTGGTGGTCGCAGCTCTTTGTCTGGCTGCACCGTCCTACTACACGGCCCTGCAGGAAGTGGTAAGATGACGGCGGCCAGCGCGGCGAGTCGCAGACTGAACCTCCACCTGCTGAAGGTACGATATCATCTTCTTCTTCCTCTTCGTCTGCTTCTTTTGCTTCTGCTGCATTTCCTTCTTCTGCAGCTTCCACTCCGTTGTCTTCTTCTACCTGCTGACGGTATGACAGCTGAGCCCTGACACTGTGTGTGTGTGTAGCTGCTGTAATGCGTTGTTACAGTGACACTTCCCGTTGTTACCTGTGTGCAGGTGGACTGCGTGAGTGTGTGTGCTGACACCCCGGCAGCCTCGGAGGTGAAGCTGGCCTCGGTGTTCCAGCGGGCCGAGGCCCTGCAGCCCTGCGTCCTGCTGCTCAGGAACCTGCAGCTCCTGCTCAGATCCCGAGGCGACGCCAAGGAGGACGGCAGAGTCCAGGCCGCGCTCTCTCAGCTGCTCCACAGCGCCCCCACCAGGTCACTGAGTATTTCACTATATCTGAGTTAATTATTGGTTTGACTGGCAGTTAAAATTAAAGTGTGAATGGGCTTTAGTATTGTGACTCGCTCTGACGGCCGTTCAGAGTGAGTCACAGCTCAGAGGAATGCTAACGTGCTTGTGGTCTTTCAGTGTGGTGGTGGTGGCGACGGTCTGCAGACCTCGGGAGCTGTCTGCGGGCGTCGTGGCGGCGTTTATCCACCAGGTGGAGTTAGAGAGTCCCACCGAGGAGCAGCGGCGCTCCATGCTGGTCAGCCTGAGCCGAGACCTTCACCTGGGGAGAGACGTCAACCTGGAGAGTCTCTCCAAGCACACTGCGGTACGTCCCAGGACCCAGACCAGTAAGAACCAGTTCAGACCAGTTGCACAGCCGAGCCTACAACAGTACTCTGCATCGGTGTCTTTTTGCGGTTGAGTTCTGATGATTTGTGCGATGTGTATTATCCAGCAGCGGTGCACGTTCAGACTCTTAAGTGTGTTGAAGTGACTCAAAGCTCAGACGTCCTGCAGCACAACGGAGCTCAGATGTGTTGTTGCTTTTATTTCATATCAACACAGCAAACCTTCTTGAGGCAAATTTGTGTTTTCTGATAGTTGGTGATGTAAATAAAATGAACTCGTCTTCAGAGACGAAGTGTTGTCAGGATAAAAGTTTGATCCTTGCAGGTAAAACAGCCGCAATCAAGTTTGTGGCAAATATCGATTTGTTTTATTACATGTGATCAGCAGGTGAACTGACCTCCCAAACCATATTCATGTTGAAACGTCAGTCTTCAGGTTCACGCCACAGAAAATACACACAATACCACCGGAGACGTGGCTCAAGGATATTTTAATTTAGTTTAAATGGGAAACACTGACATCTTAATGATTCCTCCTCCTCCTCCTCTTCCTCCTCAGGGGTTTGTGTTGGGGGATCTGAGCGCTCTGCTGGTTGAGGCCGGTCGAACTGCCTGCAGGAGGCTGATCCACAGCTGGTGAGACTGAAGAGAAGCGGTGGTGGGCGAGGCTGTAGCGGTAGAATAACGGCTGGGTGGACATCACCTTCAGTGTGAATGATCCTGGTTTTAGTGGTCTAACTTGTGTTTAGAGTTCAGAGCAGAAACTGGATTTAGAAACCCATGGTGGTGGGTGCGGGTGTATAAAAGGCACTCAAACGGTGTGTGTGTGTGTGTGTGTGTGTGTGTGTGTGTGTGTGTGTGTGTGTGTGTGTGTGTGTGTGTGTGTGTGTGTGTGTGTGTGTGTGTGTGTGCAGTGGTGGCCGACAGGAGGAGGATCTGTGCGCCAGTGGAGTGACCGTCCTGAACCAGGACTTCTGCTCCGCCCTGAAGACCCTGCAGGACGCCCAGTCCACGGCCATCGGAGCCCCCAAGGTGAACTGTTTATGTGACGTCTTCTGCCCTCTAGTGGCCAACAATGAATTACTGCGTCATAGAAAACTGAATATACCAGTAAAGCATGGTTTGAAAAGCTGTAATCACGGCCTGCGTGTTAAATATAAATAGTTCACTGATAAAAGTACTGTCAACACGTCAGAGGAATTTACAAAGACGTTTTAGGATGCTTTAGAAACCGGAGGTGTTAAAAATCTACATTTGAGTAAATATTTTGCAGCAAATCAAATAGTTTGAGGATATTCAACCTTTTTTTTTAATATGCATTTAGTACTTGACTTCTTTCTGCACAAGTCTTGTATAAAGGCAATAAAGTAGTGCATGAATATAACATATTAGTCTGCTGTTAATTACAATTCCTCCTCAGTATTGTGGGGGTTGGTTCATGGGTCAAATGCCTGTGCACGCTTGATAGATAGACTCTGTGTGTGAACAGATCCCCGATGTGCGTTGGGAGGATGTTGGAGGTCTGCAGCAGGTGAAGAAAGAGATCCTGGACACAGTTCAGCTTCCTCTGCAGCGTCCAGAGCTCCTGTCTCTGGGTCTGAACCGGACCGGAGTCCTGCTGTACGGACCGCCAGGAACAGGGAAGACTCTGCTGGCCAAAGCTGTGGCTACCGAGTGCTCCATGACCTTCCTCAGGTAGGAACACCTTCACCTTCACCTTCCTCAGGTAGGAACAAGCAGGCATCCAAAACAACACGGAGCAATGAGCCACACAGCACTCATCCAGGTCGTCACTTATTCTCACTGCTGCAGGTATGAGCATCGCATTAAAGACGGCAGTAAGACTTTCCAACACTGTGCAGGGCAGCAGCTCAACACCGACCCACTGAGTCGTCGCTTCTATTTACTCAAGTCTACTTCTAACTTGTTGAAGCTGTGACTCTGCGTCGTGGGAATTGTACTGTGTTTACTTTGTACATGTTGACTGGAGAGCAGCCAGAGAACAAGTTGCTCAAAATGCTCCGGTGACTTTCAACTCCTTGAACCCGCTTTGTGTTTCAGCGTTAAAGGTCCAGAGCTCATCAACATGTACGTGGGTCAGAGTGAAGAGAACATTAGAGAAGGTCTGTTTCAGCCTGAAGGATCATTCCGGTGTATTTCAACCTGATATCTGACGTCAGTGAACGTGTGTGTGTGTGTGTGTGTTGTGTTCAGTGTTCCGCAGAGCGCGCTCAGCGGCTCCGTGCGTCGTCTTCTTTGATGAGCTGGACTCTCTGGCTCCCAGCAGGGGGCGCAGTGGAGACTCTGGAGGGGTGATGGACAGGTGAGCGTTTACCTGCACCGATTATGCGAGTAGGCTCCAACTGTCCGGATGAACTTTGGGCTTTAATATCCACAGTACTTAGTACATCAAATGGCGCTGAGGTGGCTCAAGCGAACAGTTTTAAGTTCCTGGGAATCAAAAACAACCTGACATGGTCATCAAACGTCTTCGTTCAGGTGGGAAAGGCTCGTAATCGGCTGCATATCTTATGGGAACTCGAGAAGGCAAAATTCCTGAACAAAGTTATAACTTTTACAGATTGGAAACATTTGGAAGTGTCATTGTTTGTGCACGGCCCAGGAAAGTAGGGCACCTAACCGACAAGCATCAGTGATATTGGTGACGAGAGGTGCCTGCGCAGAGATCAAACGATATTAAAAACAATACTCAGTCACACCAAGAGATACAGAAGTATCAGCTGCCGTACCAAACAGCTTTCCTCCTCAGACTCCTAAAGTTATCTTCCACCCTCATCGATATATATTATGCAGCAAAATAGGACTACAAACTGCATTTTATTGTGCAATAAACGAACCTTGGAACCTTTTTATTTGCTGCTTTTTGTTCAGTTAAATGTAGTCTTCTATTTTATTTCATCGCCGTTTCTTTTGTTGTGACGCCCTCTGTGACAGCGGGGTCAATAAAGTTTGATTGAATCTGTCCGCACAGAGTCGTGTCTCAGCTGCTGGCTGAGCTCGACGCTTTGCAATCGGCTGTCGGAGTTTTTGTGATCGGAGCCACGAACCGTCCGGACCTGCTGGACCAATCGCTGCTGAGGCCCGGCAGGTCAGAGAGAGAGCGCGCGCACACACACACACACACGCACACGCACTGTAGTTTATTTTAACTCAATCTCACACACACACGCACACGCACTGTAGTTTATTTTAACTCAATCTCACACACACACGCACACGCACTGTAGTTTATTTTAACTCAATCTCACACACACACACACACACACACACACACTGTAGTTTATTTTAACTCAATCTCACACACACACACACACACGCACTGTAGTTTAATTTAACTCAATCTCACACACACACGCACACGCACTGTAGTTTATTTTAACTCAATCTCACACACACACACACACACACACACACTGTAGTTTATTTTAACTCAATCTCACACACACACACAATCACTGCTATCATGTGGATACAACACTCTGTATTGCTTTTACTGTTTAATAAATCCTTTGTACAATATTTAATATAGCCCAGGAAACTTTAGTCGCTCCGGAAGTAAAATAACAAAATATATTTTTACTGTTCATGCACTTTTCCATGAACCATGAATTACATTTTGTTGTTTTCCACATTAATGATACAAGAGTCCTGTTGAACCGAGACGCATCATCTGTCATATTTTACCTACGAAGACACGTACGATAGATGAACCTCTCTGATCCACATCTGTGAATGTTAAACTGGCTCCTGGTCTCTTGTGGATGTTGTGTCGTCTTCAGGTTTGATAAACTGGTCTACGTTGGAATCAACGAGGACCGAGCCTCTCAGCTGCAGGTTCTCCAGGCAATCCTCAGAAAGTAAGAAGAGCTCCCCCTGCTGGAATAAAGTGCATGCACGCACAGAGGCATTGGTCTGGACCAGGATCAGAACAGCATGAGGATAACAAAGACTTGAAGAGTCACTTTTTATTTCACTCGCACATGTGAACAGCAGTTGGTAGAGCAGGTTGTCCTTTAACCACGAGGTTGGCGGTTCGATCCCGGCTCCTACTGTCTGCATGCCAAAGTGTCCTCGAGTGAGACGTTGAGCCCAAAGCTGCTCCCCAGATGTTTTACAGCAGCTCACTGCTCCGAAATGCTACGGATGGGTTTAGATTCAAGCTTTTACTCGGTCATCAGGACATAATGTGTGCAGGTAGAATTTGCACATGCTGTATTAGAAGACATGGGAATAAAATTCGTAATAAAAATCTCCCTACATGCACAGAGAATATAATGTGTTTAGAGAGACTCTCTCTCTCTGTGTTTCCGTAGATTGTCAACACAGGCTGTTTGTGTGTCTTAAATGTAAATAAGTGTTGTGTTCAGGTTCCAGATGGACTCGGCTGTGGACCTGCAGCAGGTGGTGGATCGCTGCCCCGATCACATGACCGGCGCCGACCTGTACGCTCTCTGTTCAGACGCTATGACGGCCGCCATCAAGAGGAAGATCTCCCTCATCGACGACGGTAGGAAAACACAACAGGAAGTGGACTTTTAACATTTTAAACACACAGGCTACAGAGCTCAGACACTTCCCCTCCTGTTTATTCTGTGTTAGAATATTTTATTTTATTTAAAATGGGCCATGTGCAGTTTAAGACATGACTGTCACCATGTGATGCATCGTTCCAGATTGTAGCTTTAATTCACATCTGTATTCCAGGTAAAAACAAAGAGAGCACAATAACAAACAGTACAGAGTGAAAACACACAAGACACACAATACAAAGCTACAGATAATGGGCGTAGTGCATAATGGACCTCTGTCTCTCTACCACCTGTCTGCCTCTCCCTCTCTCTCTCTCTACCTCCTGTCTGTCTCTCTCTCTCTTTACCTGTCTCTCTACCACCTGTCTGTCTCTCTCTCTCTGTGTCTCGGTCTCTCTCCCTCTCTCTTTACCTGTCTGTCTCTCTCCCTTGCTGTCTCTCTACCACCTGTCTGTCTCTCTCTCCCTCCCTCCGTCTCTCTCTCTCTCTCTCTACCACCTGTGTCTCTCTCTCTCTCCCTCTCTCTCTCCCTCCCTCTCTGTCTCTCTCAGGTCTGGACTCGGAGGACTCTCCGGTCCTGGTCTCCGTTGAGGATTTCTCTTCAGCGTTAGAAAACTTCAAGCCGTCCGTTTCCGACAAGGAGCTGCTGAGATACAGAAACATTCAACACAAACTCTCTGCTAAGTAGAGACTGATGATGATGACGGTGATGTTCCATCTCCAACAGAACACAAGGACTCCGATGAAGGTCTAATTTAAAGTGCGAATCATATGAAAAATCAACATTGTAAATGATGTAAACAAGAAGTTAATTTATAAAATTGTGAGATGTAATTTATAAATACAGATGTTTAACTTTAACCAATGAAACCAGAAGTGAGATGTGTTTTTTTTTTTTTTTTTTGGACAACGCAGTAACTACATCATCTAACGAGTCCGATCAGCCAATGTCTTCACACAGACATGTAGAAAAAGTTCCCAGGTGATCAAAATGTTCGGATTAAAGAAAAAGTCATCAAACGTGAAATATTCATGCTGATTTTATAATTTTTTTTAAAAGTCAAATATTTCCACTGAATCCAAATGGGCAGAGCATAAAGAAGCCGCTATGAGATTCAACCAGATTACATTTTCATTATCAAACACATTAGTAAATGCTGCTTTCTACATTTCACTGCAGTCACACAAATATAATGTGAAATTTCAGAGGACAATATCACAATCTGTTAGTTTGTTGTTGGGTTTACTTAACAAACATTAGTCACATGAACTTAATCAACAATAAACCAACGTAATAGCCCGCCAGATAAAGATGCCAATCATCGTGTGATAAATGTGTCAGTTATACTGAAACTAACTTAATTTCTAAAATGTTATACGAGCGTCAGTTTTACCGGTTGTTATACTTCTAAATGTATTATTTTGAGTTTTTGGCAAGAGTCGAAGAATTCCCAATCTGGTCGCTAAATAATGAGGCAATGACGCACTTTAAATGGAGATCAGTAGCATTAGCAGTTAGCTAACCACCTCTTTGCTAACACGTATAACAGCTGATGCTAGGCTAGGTAGCTAGGTAGCCCGACCACGCGGATTTTCTAAATACGTTTCCACAACTTTATTTAAACTGTTTGTAGCAGAGTTGCTCAAAATTGCAAAGTAAAGCAGAAATGGCAATTTAAAATTTGAATACACCTCAAGAGTAAAGATACCAGAACCTTCTGACATGTGTTGCTAGATTATCGCTTCGTTTTAGCCTTCACGTTTTACTTAATCAATACAAATATTTAGTTGGTAGTTTATTTTTTGAATCTCACTTTTTACAGCAGGTTGATATGGTTAACAAATTTGGTTTCCTTGATGGATGTGACTATGAATATTTAAAAAATGGCCGGAATTAGAGATTCATGGGTTATTTAAAAAAAATGGCCTTTTTATTTATTTATTTGACGTTAAATGACAGGTAAGAAAAACTAGAGGGCTTAATGTAAAGTGTTACAGTTTTAGATTCAACATGCTGGATTTAAAAAAAATTAGTTTTGAAGTTAATCTATTATCAAGGGCCATCATCACCATATGACTACATTCAGCCACCGAGACACCCCAAAGAGTGAGAGAAAATAAATCTATTAAGAGGACTGAAGGTTGTCACTGACGCTCTCACTCGTCTGTCACGTAACGTAAACGTTCTCTCGGTTAGCGAGCTAGCTGTGAAACTGATGTGAATAACGTTGCTTCAGCTCTCCGTGGTGTTGAAAGGTATTTTGCTAAAATAACAAAATGAGACTGAAGGCTCCACTTTGACCAAATAAAACGTTTCCATTTTATTTCATAATTTATTTCCACCATATAATGCTTCAACTAAATTAGATTTTAAGAACACATCACGCCCCTGTTCTTCAGTGTGAATCAGTATTTAATGTTCACATTGATCTCTGACTTTCCAGTTTCCAATTCTTAGTGAAATAATTAGGAAAAGGATTAGGAAAAGGACCATTTTGGCTCGATGCCATTTAAATTGTTCTACATTTGTTTTCTGCGACGTAGATGCTGAACATTTCATTTGCTGATGCTTGTAAGAGAATATAAGATATTTGGCTGAGCGAGGTTCAATCATTCCACACGAAGCTGTAACTTCTCCAGGCTCTCCGTCGGTTGAGCCCACGGTGTAGCTACGCTACGCTACGCTTAGTTACAGACAAACAACGGAAACGAAAGCGTGTTCTACCCACTCTGTGAAACATTTAATATAAACCTTAAATGAAATCCTTTCTATTGAAAACAGTGACTAGCAGGATTAGCAACCTTTGTTATTAAGGATTAAATGATGAAATGTCGTGTGGTGTACTGTGGCGCTTTGTATCGTGTGGAAGCGAGCTACCAAGTTTTGATCCGACAGAAAAATGTGAGGCAGCAGTCGGCATCCCGTCAGTTTAATCAGCAGCTGGTTTGGACTCTTCTGAGCCTCTAAACATGGACCTGGAAACCTGAAAGGGTCTCAACTAAGACCACAGAGACCGTTTGTCTGTGTGTAGGAACGATGTACAAGCAGTCATTACAGTCCAGTGAGCCAAAACAGATGCGTGTGTGTTTGAAGAGAGGCGGGGTGAAGCTGGTAGTCCAATTCTGGGTGTAATCCGGATTAATCTGGAGGTCTCAATCTCTGTGGTTCGTCCTCTGGCTTCACTCTGTTTCGTGGTTCCTGGATTTTAGTTCGTTGCTGGGGCAAAGATCCAACACACAGGTCCTCTTGTTCTTTGTCTTCCATACCTAACGAGCGAATCCTCTCCGGCAAGGACTCAGGTGAAGTGGGGCATCCGGCTGTAGGTTCTGGAAGAGAGGTAGCGTTGGGTTTTTTGATGGACCACGTTCGTCTTTTCACTGTTTTCTTTGTTCACTTTTACTGAGCAGAGAAAACGAGCAGACGGACAAAAAAAATAAGTCGTACGGAAAAATACTTTTTTTTTCTTCTTTTTAACCAACAACCACAAACCGAACACGAAGAAATGAAATGTTCTCTGAAGCATGAAATAAAGCCATTAATGCCGATGATTGTTAATTCAATATTTGTGGCGGTTTTGTTTTTATGGTCCATTTATGAAACAATCAGCTGTTTGACAGATAATTTAAAGACTTCTGAATACAATTCTGACTTTAAATTTGGTTAAACTGAACCAACTATAAACTGTTAGGGCTGATGCACTCCAGAGACACAAACTACCCCCAATGTAACGCTACTCTCACCACTCTGACCCGTCTTTATATTATCATATAATATCTTTAAAGGCACGGTGTGTAGGATTCAGCCGGATCTATTAGTAGAAATATGAAATATTTAATATGACCTGAAACCAAGAATTGTTCCTCTTCTCGGAGTCCGCTGTGTTTCTACGGTAGCCCAGAACGGACAAACCAAACACTGGCTCTAGTCTAGAGAGACCCTTTCGCGTTTTCCCGCTACCTGAAGGCCACCGTAGTTCTCCAACACGCTTGTGAAACTACGGTAACTTGAGCAACAGAGTGCCAAACCGTGGTAATGCCATCCGCCGTCGACTGCGAACACAGAGCCAGATGCCACCCAATCCTACACACTGCGCCTGGACATTACAGCCACTAACTAATCCAGTTTATAATCAATGTTTTTGAAAACAAACTGCAGTCCAGTTCTGTGTCTTTAGTCTTTGTTTCTCCCTCCTTTCTAACCCGTTCCTGTGTTTTCGTTGATGTGGGGGGGTTCAGCGTTCCTCCATGCAACATAAGCCATATTTACCGCTTACGTGGCCTTTGCTACTTTTGTGCGCTTCATCCTTTTCCTCCTCATGAGGGTCACCTGAGGCCTCTTCAACCCTGCGATCAGCAGCAGCAACCTGGGCCGCGACTTGGTGAGCCAGCTTCTCAGTAGCGTCCCCTTGGGAAACCTGCAGGAACAGCAGTAGTCCGTTAAAGCCAGGCACTCCGAATGAACCAGCAGCATTTCAACACCCTCTGGTTAATAGTCATTTGAGTTTATAAAACCACAAACATAACACGAAGCCTTTAGAGACCTCACCGTGCAGTAAAAAAACATTTAAGGAGAACTTTCCGATAAAGCATAGAAGTAAATTCAAATGCTACTTAAACACACAGTTCTTCTAAATGTGGATTTGTGTTCGCTGGTCCGCCACTTTGGTTCAGACTGAAATAAATATTGGATGGATTCTGATGAAATTCGGTTCATACATTCATGTCCTCTTAAGAATGATAACGTTGGTGATCCTCTGACTTTTCCTCTACCGCCATCATCAGGTCAACATCTAAATGAGTCCAATGCTTTGGTGTTTTAACAAATACCTGCAGAACTAATGACATAAGCCTCGGCTGTAGTTTGTGTTCTTTGCTAAATGTTAGCATGCTAACGTGCTATGTTTGCAGGTTGCAAACGAACCTTCAGGTGATACAAACTTAATTTGGTAAAGAAAACCAAGGTTAACAGTGAAACTCAACTGTTGTAAACATCTGTCACAGTTAACAGAACCACCTTCTGTCTCAGCTTCAGACTTATTTTCATGATCCATGAATAGTGCACTTATTTTTTTGATTAATCATTTGGTCTGTTGAACACCAGAAAACCTGTTTGGCCTGTTACACAAACCTCAACCACACACTGTGTGACACCAAATGTCTTGCGTTGTCCTACAAAACGCCCCAAACCAAAAACTAGCGAATTTACTACAATGAAAGTAAGTAATCAACTTGATTTTATAAAGTATTTTCAAAAATAGTGACGTTCTGACTGACTAGTTACGATCGACGGTCCAAAATAGACAAAAACCGAAACATATTTCAGTTATTATCATATATAAACGAAGACAAATAGAATTTTTGCTTAATCTTTCGAATAATTTATGAAGTGATTGACAAATGTAAAACTTATCACACCAAATATTTATAACACTCACTAGGGCGGTGACCGTTTTCGGCCGATTGCGTGTCCTCATCCAAACACCTTCAATACAACACAAAACACCAGCGAAGTCGTCCTGAGACTCTTTCCACTTTAGTTCGACAAAGCCTTCAGAGCAACAACAGGAAGTGCTGATTGCACGTTTTGATCGTGCAAACTAAAAGACTTTCTTACTCGTGGCCTTTTGTCCACGTCACGATACCGCTGCCATCTTTTACCTTCTTTTAACCCCGTGATTTGACACCTTGTGACCCAACGACCGACCGACTGACCAATCACACTGACTCCTACGAGCACCACGCCGCTGAAGCCTGGATGAGGAAGCAGGACAGTACCTGGACCAGAAACACTCCTCACCGAAGCACCATAGCACACACGTGTTCAAGCCTCCTCCAGGAGCTTCACATTCTCCACAAAATTTTTTTTTTTTAGCTGCAGGGAAGCTGCAACCTTTGTGTCTTTATACGAGTCGTGACCTGCTGAGCCCGATGGAAAAACAAAAACAAAACCTTTGTGCTGTTCGAGCACACTGAAACCAGCCAGAGAGAGATCTAGCAACGCGTGGATGGACCGTGCTGACGCCATTGTTGTGGCCTGCGGGGCTCGATGTTAAATGTACCGAGGGGGGAAACATTGTTGAACCCCCCCCCCCCCCCCCCCCCCCAAGCCCTCACCCTGTTCATTATCGTCATGTGATTGTCGATCTTTGTCTTCTCCTCAACAGCTCCTTCTCCTCCATGTGTATCGATCAGCGGCCATCTTCAAAATCGTCAGGCTGCGTTCAAGTTCAGGTGTCTTTTGGCGTCTTGTTAACCTTTTCTTCACCTTTTTCACTTTGTTTTATTTGCTTTTGTTCTGTATTTCCTTGTTGTTCTTGTCCTGCTCTTTCCTTTGCTCTAACATTTTCCTTCAAGACATCGTCTTCTCTTTGTCTGCAGATCCATCTTATGAAGCCGCGTCAGTAACTCATTATAAATCACTCCGTACTGTTTTCACAGCTGTGTCTTGTTAAGTTTTCTAATGTCATCCAAGTCATTTTTTTTACCCTACCCAAGCCCACCACCTCTACCACCTCCTCCTCCTCCACAGCAGACATCTTTGTTGGTGTCTGTTACTGACCGGTCGCCGACGTCCTTAGAGTCAGAGGAAGCGGGTAACTTTGACATTGTCCTCGTCCGTCCGGCCTGCAGCAGCTAGCGAGAGGAGCTCACTCTTAATATCGCCCAACAAACAAGCTGGCCGATCATCATCAGCAACGTCACAAACCTTCCGTCTGCTTCAGCATCAAAAGAACTATTCATCCCAAAATGTAGTAATCCAAGTGACAAGTTTATTTCCACACACACACACACACACACACACACACACACACACACACACACACACCAGAGAGTAGAGGTACTACTAAGTTGTTTCTCAGAGCAAAATACACGACGGCGGATCTACAACTCTACGGCACCGACAAAACCAAAACACTTGCCTTAAATACATCAAGAGTCAAAGTTCTCACTCTGAGGCTCTGAAATATATCGAGTGAGTCCCAGTCGATGTTGTCCACATCCATCACCTCCACTCTTCACCTCCGCACACAACTTAGCAGTCCTCTACCTCCACTCCCCTACCTCCTCCGCACAAGGAACACAACAGAAAGCAGTCCTTACCAATTGACCCCGCACATTTGTTAGGTTATGCCCCCGGCGTCCCTGCAGAGGCACATATATGATCCCCGCTGCAGTTTTTCCCTCTCGCACTAGAAGCTTCAGCCAGGACGCAAAAACAAATCTGCTAAATAATAGGAGGCCATGAAGCGGTAGGGGGGGGGGGTCCACTCAGCATTTCTGACTGCAAAGAGCAACGGGTGATCCCGGGACACGCAGCCAATCAGGGCGCGGACTGCACCTGTTGCTATGGTGCCCGGCACTGACCGGTATAAAAAGGTGTGTGTGGGGGGGGGGGGGGGGGGTGGGGGGTGTTTGGAGAGTGTAGGAAGAGGTTAGCTGAAGTGTCGCTGAGGCAGCAGGACTGTCAGCTGCTGCTTGTTTAATTAACACACATCAGTATCCTGAGTTCACTAAATATATACATGTTCTGCATCCTTTAAAAACCCTTTAAAGTACATTCACTCAAGTTCGACATACTATACTATGACTTATATTTAGATTTTTTCAACATGCTAAGACTTCTTTATAACTTTTTTTGACAAACCATACTTTTTAAGGCATCCCATACTGCGACTTATATTTCGATTTTTTCGACATATTATACTATTACTTTTCATAAAAGCTTTTTGGACAAAATATACTATGATTTATATTTAGATTTTTTGACATGCTATACTATGACTTTTTTCAACATAATATACAATGACTTATATTTAGATTTTTTGACATGCTATAGTATGACTTTTTTCAACATGCTATATATGCTATCACTTATATTTAGATTAATTTGACATTTTTATGACATTTTTGGACATAATATACTCGGAATTGTTAGGACTTTTTCAACATACTATACTATGACTTTTAAGCCTTTTTGGACATACTATATTGTAACTTTTTGGACATGCTATACTCAAGCTAGCTACTGTGAATGGCTGTAGTAGTGTGGGCCTTATAGGCAGCTTCACCTACAATATCAGTTTTCTGTAAAAGGCCATCAGCTGTCTTTTCGAACGATTCTTTGTGTTGTACATTCAAATGATTTATGATTCTTATTACCTCTTCTTGCGATCATTAGATGGATGGTGATGAAGTCTAATAAGACAGACGCTGCAGCTGACTGTGATGTGTGTGGCTGCTCTGTAGAGGGCTCTGTGGCTTCAGGATAACACAGAGAGTTGCAGGACATTCACAGGAGGAGTGGTGAGGCTGTGCAGGCATGTTTCGTGTCAGACGGAGAGGTTCGCCCTGCTGCTTGTTCGCTGCTGCAACCTGGGGGAAAGAAAGGAGGGGGTAGGAGGGCTGGCACTGCAATGCAGAACATTAAATGAGAGGGAGGAAGGAGAGAGAGAGAGAGAGGGAGCTCTGCAGAGAGCAGCTTTTTTTCCGAGGGGGAGGCTCAGGGATTCCCTGTCGGTTTGGAAGAGATCCAGAAGGAGAAGCAGCGACTCGAGTTCGGAAACAGAAAGAAGACGAGCAGATTTAAAACAGAGGAGATGAAACTGTTGTGATTAATGAATTAAAATCACGTAGAAATGATTTGACAGCAACAACCTTGATCTCAACATTATTTTTTTCACCACTGTATTCGTTTATTTGTCAGTATCGGTGTAATTGGACACAGAAAGGTAATAAATCAGACAGACGGGTGCAACAAAATAAACAGACAAGAACACAAAACAGTCAGATGTAACAAACTGGTTATGGTTTAAATTTTGTGCTTATTTTTAGTTGATTGTATTTGTGGCAGTACTAGATATTTCAAATAGTGGTGTGAGCATGTATGAACGTTACATGTGTGTAGTTGTGACCAGAAGAATGTGCAGGTAATGTGAGGAGGACTACAATAATAGTAATAAAACAATAGTACTAATATCATCTGAATATTCTCGTTGATGTGAGAGAACGAGGAGTTCTGGTGAAGAAAAATCATGATTGTGTTACAGATTTATTTTCAGAATAATCCGTACTCACTGAACGACGCTGGTTTCTGATTGGCTGGCAGGTAGACGCTTAAAAGTAGTTGAACCGAATCAGAGCTGACGGTATGTTCACCTGCAGGTAACCGTAGCAACAGATCACTCAACTGACTCGATGGCTCCAAGTGAGAAACTCACCTCTACAAATCTCAACTTGTATCCAGTACTTAAGTGCAACTTTACTATAAACAAAACACATGGCCCTCTAATAAAACATCATAATTAATTAAACTGCCCAAAAGCATTCAGAGAGTAAGTTTTAGCTCTAACAAGCGTGCCGAGTGTATTTCCTTCCTTATAAAACATTTGCAAAGACATCTTTTAAATATTTAGGATCCTGCTCCGTCTACGTTCATGTGTACTTGTGAGCAGTTGTCTCCTTCACTGCCTTTATTGGCACATTGCTTTGTTTCGTTGCGCGAGATACAAAGCGTCTCGACACCAAATATAGCTTCCTGTCTCGAGCAACAGAAGGTGTTTGTTCAATACACACAAAGACTATCTTTCCTTCAACTTAATCAATAGCTTCAGGTTTCTAAAGGTTAACACACCTGTGTGTTGTTCAGGTGTGAGGAATTTGTGCTTTTATCATTCGAAGAGAGCGGTTTGTTCATTTTTGTTGCTTTAAAATCGGATTGATTTGACGTCTAAATGAGCAGAGTTATTTTATAACAGACGTTAAATGAAACGGTACAAAGAGAACAAAGTACAAAGTATGAAATAATTTATTATTAGCATTTGATGTCATTTTCTTAGAAATACTCTTTGTGCTAGTACAGTTTTCATTCCTGTCAATAAGTGAAGAGCAGAAATGAGACTATATACTGTATCTGTGGTTACTGTAAGTTTCCCCTCAAGCGGTTCCTCCAAGCTGCGAGTTTCCAGAACGGTGCACATGTGACATCGATAAAGACGACGTACCATTTTAACATTGAGACGCTCTTCATGCACAGACGTGTGATTACATACATGTGACCCACAGCGAAAGGTATTAAAGTTTAAAGAGAACGAAACCTCCTTACTCCAAGAAATGTAAGTAGCAAAGGAAAAGTCAGCTCTTTCTTTTAATAAAAAAAAAGTTTCAGACAACAGCGTCATGCAGAGACGGCCAAAGTGCATCAGTGCCGATACCAGCGGTGCTCATGGGACAGCGTGAGATACACACAGTACCACAAACTACTAGTCTCGCAGTACAAATAGCAATAGTTGCATATTAGCACACTATATTATAATCACACCTACACAGGATAGATGAGATACCAATGTCAAGACAAAAGTACAACTTATTTCTTCTCAGGTGATGACTTAATGAAGAGGTTACATTTCCTCTTTGTAGGAATAAAGCCTCAGATTGTAGATACGGTTACTTTTAGTTTATTACTCTGTATGGTCATCGTTTATGCTACTTTTGTTAGTTTGGGGAGACCTATTCACGAGATCATAAATTTGTCCATTCAGACGCACGCCGACACATTGTAGTACGATGACGAAATCTAAGCCGCAGTTCAGCTAACGTCCACTAGATGTAGCTTAAAGAAAACAGATTCTAGTAAAGTGCAAAACCTCAATTTCTCTCAGAAAATATGTCTTTTTACACAACGTCAGCTTTCAGGAGATAATCTATTCATCTGTTGTCAGACTGAGTGTGCCATTCAGGAAATATTCAGATCTCGGTATGTTTGTGGGGTGTTTTTACCTTGATTGACAGGTGCCTCAGCCTATCACACTCGGCCACGATGGTTGCGGCTCATCTCGACTCTTTTTGAATCATAATCTGGACTTTTAGTCTCCAGTTGCTGACAAAGACGGGGACGAGCAGTAAACCCAAACTCCAGCTTTTCACGTTTCCTCACAAACCTGCGAGAGACCAGAGACAACTACAGAAAGGTTCATACAGACTCTGGCGTCATATGGGCGTAACCAGCAGGTGTGCATGGTGAAGCTATCAACCACAAAGGCAGAAATCTTACTGTTAAAGACTGCGATTCAGATTACACGTCATCATGATGACTGACGAGGCTCGTTGGATGTAAACCCGGACAGCTGACCAGAGGACGGAGACAGAGTTTTTCACAAAGAAAAGGCTGCATAAAAAAAGTTATTACGGTTTCCTTTGCTGGAACTTTGATGGCGGCACAGATGAAGACATGAAGAACTGGCGAGGCATGGAGAGAAAACGGACGGAGTCGATAGGCTGTCGTGACCTCCAACCAAACAGGACATCGCGTCTGCTCCGTTACAGTTTGCTCGAGCACAATCTGCCGAGCGGCAACGAACGCGTGGTTGTCGGTACATTTGACAACAAGAGTGGACAAACGGTAACAGATGATCGCTGCCGGCGCTGTTGTGCGGAGTCCGTCCAGGGGCAGAAACACGCCAACCTGGATTGTTTGCAACAAGTTATCGCTGAGCCTAACATCTAACCTACAAGTCTGGTGCCAATGACCCGACAGCATTTCTTGCTACACCCTTCAAACCAAGTAGACGTTACAGCGCTGTCTGCCATTGTCTGTTGAACGTTGACGTCATTACAGCATTGCATTGTGGGATATTAATGCCACCGTAGTGTCCAGTATTTGTACACTGAAATGCTTTCCGAGAAATAGTTTGCAATTTGTGCAATATTGTTTTCATGCTAAGGTTTCGGACATGTTGACTGTTTTAGCGTACTAAATAGCATGTTAGCATTGGGATTTTGGACGCAACCTAATTATCTTTCTGCCCCCTAGTGGTCAAATATTATTTAACGCAGCTTCAATTCGACGTCAAACTGAAGTCACCACTTTTAACATTTGGGATGTTATTGGGTGAAACTCAGAGGGTGTAGCTTTAAAGGTATAAGGACACGAGATCGGGAGCCTGTCGGTTGCCTCTAAACGGCTCTCAACATGGCGACAGAGCAAACAGCGTTTCATTCAGAGGTAAGCGGAGGGTGGGTGCTACGCTTCCACCACGGCGTTATCAGCTGTAGCCTCCGTATCAGAGCGGTGCAGAGCGCCGGCCGTGAGCTAAACAATGGGGAGCGCTCACATGCACGAACATGCACAGAAAGCACGTGCAGCCATGTGTCAACAAAGCAAGGAGAAGCTCGGACAACAACAAACACAGAGGGAGAGTGACTTCAGCCTCTGCTCAGGTAGATATCACTCCACTGTACCTCTACAAAGCAAATTGCTGTTTGCCGCTCTTTAAATCTTCAGCATGTTGAATACAGCTCTTTAAATGAAATGTTAAAAGACGAACAGAGGACGGGCTGCAAAGTGACACAACTGTTCAGATGAGGGTCACGAGCCTGAGGAGGGAAGCCGAGTCACTGAATGTTTCTGTTCAGTGTGAGCCGGGCGATTGAGCCGTAACAGTGCGAGTATAAAAGTGCCATAAAAAACAAGTTACCATAATGTACAAGATCAATAAAAACACACAGTGTCTGCTCAGCTTCACACGTCGTACTGCTTCTCTTCACCCGAGACGTTTGCTGACCGGTCTGCATGATATCTGATGTGACGCCTGAATTAAAGAGTAGACGTACAATGAGTTAAAACATAGTATCAGAATCATTACCATCACAGATGTGTCATCTTTAACACTGAAGAAATCAGATTACTGTTCCGTTTGACTTTGGATGTGTTAACCCTGTGAGCGCCATTCAGAGCTGATCAACATGGAAACATGCATGCTGATTTAAAAAAAACAAAAAAAAATAACCAAACATCCAGACTAATGTCCGGCTCTGTGCGGGAATTAAACATCGGACACATTCAGGGCCTCATTGTCACCGTGATGCATCAAATCTTTCACATTCATTCTGGATTAAAAAAAACGCTACCGATCCCAAAACATCAAAGACTTCTTGCTGAAATCTGTACACAGTGTTTATAGTCTGCATGAAGGGGGGGGGGGGGGCATTCTTCTCTTTAAGAAATCCCACCGAACCGAATCACCAAACCAAACCGTTGAACACCAGCTGAGCGTCTGATCCACACTGAACCTTTAACGACTTCAGCAGCTTCTCACTTACACAGAATTTTGATTGACGCTCTTAACAACCAATCGCATTGCTTTGATATGACATCATGCAGCGGTTCATTCTCAAACAGCTCCATCAGTAAAAAAAAAGAACCTAAAATACGTGAAGTAGTAACATCATGGACGCCATGATTGTTTTTGTCAGTTTTCAAGATTCTGAATCTATCTGTTCACTTCAATCACAGAGATCAATCACAGCCTCTTCTTTTTGAAGTGTGTTGAC